>JAJJID010000682.1:0-15423 GCA_022204955.1 Macrophomina pseudophaseolina
GCAAATTTGACAAAAACTTCTGGAGAAAAGTGTTAGGATATATCAGCGAGGCTCTTTTCGTGTATACACGTTTAATATTTAATATCCACATGTCAGAAACGAAGGACACGGTGACGCGGAGTGTATATAGTACGGTCATTCGACATGCTACGTTTCGCGGGAGGGCACGGAGGAGTCTGCTGAGCTGGCAAAGGCGGCGAGGCGGGCATTGTTGGATGGAGCGGCGGCACAGATGTACCTATTGGGTAAGGATCCTATAGGAGCGAGCGGCATGGGGGCTGGAGCTTATGTCATGCACAGCTCGCTGGTGCGTTCTTGTGGCTTGACCTCCACTTTCCGCTAGCCTTTGCTTGCTCGGTGGACGTCTCTCAACCATTTTTCCCCATTGGACCGACGCATCTCGGACAGGCAGCAGCATATCGTTTCGCGTCGCTTTTGCTTATCTTGCACATCATATCGGAAGATGGTGGCTCGGTTGCAGGAGCAAGCTTAACGCCGTCCGCCTTCTTGCGAGCTGCGCGCGGGGTCGTCCGCTGCGGATCAAGGCGCGATTGTGTGTTGGCTGGAAGCTGGGCCTAGTTTTGAAGGACCTCCACACCCGATTCCTGGTAACCAACTAGTGAGCTACTCGGCTGCTGCTCTTGAGTTGCTGAATTGCACTCGTGGGGCTCTTGTCCGATCCCGTTATCTCCTTGAAGAGTTGATCGCGTCTTGGTGGTGTCTTTTTGTTAGCCACGAGTTTGTTGGCGTTGTCTCGACATCTTCTCGGTCAATTGACCGCTTTCCTTCAGTCACCTTCTCTACGCCGGGAAGATGGCGTCGACTCGTCATTCTCGCTCCTCATCGACCGTTCTGCTCCCCTTCGTCCTCTCTCTCCTCTCTCTTCCGCTCCTGAGCTGCTGCCTCGCGCCGCCTCAACCCGTAGCGGGTAGATCCTCGTCCTCTTCGCCGCTCGTCGGCGCCGCCCAGCTCTTCAGGGAGAAGAACTTGCAGCACTTCCTACACCAACAACCGCAGCAGCAGGGCCCGGCGGGCTTCGAAAGCGGAGATGGTGAGTGGGATGTTGCTGATGAAGGTGAGGAAGAGGAAGTCAACGGGTGGGATGAGTGGGTGAGGGAGAGATATGTAGTGAGGGATCCGCTTGATGAAGAGTTCGATCGGATGGTGGAGGAGACGCTGGAGCATTGGCATGTGCCGGGATTGTCGGTCGCGGTGGTGCATGGGGACAGTACGTTTGCAAAGGTGGGTATCCTCTGTGAGCATGGGAGCAGGCCGCAAACCTGCTGTTGCGCGATATCGAGATACATGGCTCACTAAAAATCAGGGCTACGGCAAAGCTGAATTCCCCTCCAAGAACGCTACACCAGAGACCCTCTATTACGTCGGCTCCACCACTAAATCCTTCACTGCGGCATCGATCCTGCTCCTTATCGAAGACAGCCACAAGAACGGCAGCAACCTCCCGCGCCTGGAGCTCACGACCCCAGTTTCGAGCATCATCCGCGACGAGTTCGTGCTTCCAGACACGTACGCCACCGCCAAAGCGACCCTCGAAGATCTCCTCACCCACCGCACCGGCATGCCTCGCCACGATCTGTCCTACGGCGAGTCCACCCTCCGCGGCTACGTCGAGAATCTGCGCCACCTGCCCATGACCGCGGACCTGCGCACGACATGGCAGTACTGCAACATGATGTACACGACGCTCGCCTACATCATCGAAAAGCTGACCTCGACCTCCTACCCGGAATTCGTCCGCACCCGCATCCTCGCGCCCCTCAGCATGGCCAACACCTTCGGCGACATCGACGACGCCCTGGCCCGCGCCCCGCACCACCTCTCCACCCCGTACTACTGGGACAACGCGACCAAATCCTTCGTCGAGGAGCCTTACCTCCGCTCCAACGTCCTGTACGGCGCGGGCAACATCCTCAGCAGTGTGTCTGACTACGCAAAGTACCTGCACGCGCTGCTGGCCCGCCGCCCGAACTTCTTCCCCAGCCAGCAGGGGTTCTCGGAGCTGCGCAAGGCCCGCATCATTGAGGCGGTCGAGGAGGACTACGCCCCCTGGTCCGGCCCGCCGCTGTACGGCCTCGCGTGGACGCGCCAGAGCTACCGCGGCCTCGAGCTGTTCTTGCACAACGGCGCGGTCACGGGGTACGGCGCTAGCATGGCGTACGCGCCCAAGGCCGGCTGGGCCGTCGCCGTCATGGCCAACACCGAGATGGCCGGCAATGCGGCGGCGGATCGCGTGCTATACGCGCTACTGGACGGGCTGGTGGGCACGCCGGCCGCGGAGCGCAAGGATTGGGTCAAGTACCACGACGACTTGGTGGAGGAGGCGAGGCGGAAGCAGAGGCGTGCGCGGGCGATCTTGTATCCGGACGCGCCGGACGCGCACGAGGCGCTGCCGCTGGGGCTGCCGTTGCAGAGGTATGCGGGGAGGTATGCGCATCCGGGCTACGGGGAGCTGGTGTTCGACGTCGTCGACGGGCATGCGGCGTCGCCTTTTGGCCACGAGCAGCAGGCGAGTGGGCAGGCCGAGGGGACGGAGACGGAGACGGCGCAGAAAGCGGACGAGAAGCATTTGCATGCGTCCGTCTCCGACAAGACGTGGGAGTACGAGCTCTGCCTCGAACACGTCTCGGGCGAGTTCTTCATGGCGTGGACCGGCCCGCCGCCGCACCGGCCCAATGCCCTGTTCATGACTGATATGCCCAAGAAGGCGGCTTTTCAGGTCGGCGTGAGCGGGAAGGTGGAGCGGTTGCTCGTGGCTTTCGAACCGAAGATGGGGGATGAGATGATTGTATTCGAGCGTGTGGGCGTGTGAGCGAGGGAGAAAGAGATAGGAGGGAGGGGAGGGCGTGGAGAGCATTTAGCTGGAAGCGGTGGGCCGGCCGCGTCGAATGGAGGAAGGTGAACTTGATATCGGGCATATACTGTTGTTCCTTTTCCCCAATATTTACCTGGACACATATCACATTCATTGCTAATACGACTGCTTGTCATCTTCGTCCACAACGTCCGCAGGCGTGTGTGCGCACGTAGGTCAGAAAGATGCAGTAAACAGGCAACCGCCTTGTCCCCGGAGTGCTCAAGTCCCGGCTATCAGATAAGGACCGCTGCTCTCATGCCACCCTTTTTTTTTTTTTCTGGCCTTGCCTCTCTTGCCGTAACCAATTCTCGTCCTGAAGTGGCTGCGCCAGCGAGGCCCGCCAATAATCGCCGACCTGCGCCTTTCCTGAACGGCCAGTAATGTTCTGGTGGGCAAAAAGCGGCACTGGTGGCTAAAAAGTCCAGCCAACACGATAAATTGGCCAATGCTATACTGCGCCCCCTTAATTACAAGCGCGCAAAAGTTTGAAGGCCTCTCACAGCTTACGTTCAGCCTTGTGAGATTAAAACCTGCGCCCTCCTTTTGTCAGACTCAGGTTTTTGAGACACTCCCCTCAAGCCGAGTCACCTTTTTGGGTCTGTCGGCGATCGATGTCTTTAGCCGTGCAGTGTTGCGTCTCAAACGGCAGTACATACTGGACAATTCAAACACGGATATATCATTCTACTTAAAAGTCGATGGATTCACGATCTCAAGCGGGATGCATTTTGCAGAGCAGAAAAGCACCGAAGTTGAGTCAGTTCTGTCGCTGAATGCCACAGACCACCGGGACAATACTATGATACAGCGCGACTAGCTTGGTTGTTTCCCCGACCTCAGTCATGAAGCGTGCTTAGAATGGGGGGAGAAATTGGCCCTAGACCTGAGTTCGAAGGTTGTAGTGGTACAAAGTAGCTCTTCCTTGAATACTCTTATGGAAAGCCGCATGACGGAGACAGAGAAATCCCTGTTACACGCGTTACGATATCATAGACTAGGCGAGTCAGTAGGTTATTAATGACACAATGGGTTGTGAGATATACCGAATAACTCTGCAATAGAGCCTTCTGCTTCGACTCTTCCTTGAAGCCGCCGCTCGAGAGCATTACTTTGCGGTGTTGGCGTTGTTGCACACTCTTGTGAGGTATGTTAGTATCAGCCTCTATGATTGAGAGGTCATGGTCACTACCTGTTCCACCGTTTTATTCACAATATACCGGATGATGGTCACCGGCCTCTCCTGTCCCAATCTCAGCACGCGCCCCATGGCTTGGCTCTCGACGGAAGGGTTCCATTGCGGTTCGAGGATATGTAGGCGGTTTGCGACGGAAAGGCTGTTTAGTCTGTAGGAAGAGAGCAAGGTCAGTAGATAGGAAGTGGTATTGATGCTCTTGCCCTCTTACCCTACAGCGCCGGTCCCCAGTGTCATGAGCAGAACTGTCTTCTCAGTGCTACTTTGAAACTCCGAAAGGACGGCCTTCCTGGCGGCAAATGGCAAGGAGCCGTCCACGCGCAAGAATTTGACGCCGTTGACAACGAAGAGTTTCCCGACGATATCAAGAGTACGTTTCCAGAAGCTGAAAACCACGCTGAAAGGTTGTCAGTATTACCATAAGTTGCATACAGGACGAGACAAACCTCTTTTCGGTAGTTTTGTGCTGCTGGATGTCCTCGAGCAACACCTTCAGCTTTGTGGGGTACGGACGGTCAGCAGCTTCCTCGGTATCTAGGTCATCAGCTGCTTCGAGCATTTGCTCATCATGCTCGTGGTCTTTCCGGCAAAGAGGGCATTCAAAGTGCTCCTCATTTAGGTGCTCGTGAACATCCATCCGATACCTCTGGATGCATTCGCTGCAGACTAGCTTGCGGCAGTTTGTGAGGATAGCCGAGGTGGGATCGTCGCATCCGCCCAAGGAAACAACCTCGCATGAACAGTAGCCGCAGACTGCTTCTCCACTTTGTTGCATTTGACTGAGAGCCTCTTCAGCAACTGCTGGTGAGAACCCGGTGGAAGGCACGTCTCCATTGTTGCAGAACAGACGCAGCCGCAGTAAAGCTTCCAGAACACTCTGATGCGTCTCTTTCGCTTTGTGACCGCTAACAGCCATATCGATGGCTCTCTTACAACGCTTCTTGAGATGGGTGTATTTGATCTTCTCTTCCTCACTGAAATCTATTGGGTATGTGTACTCCTTGAAATGATTCGGATAGGACGGGAGAACGCCCTTGTTACGACGCAAGCATATAGATCCCAGGAGGCACCTGAGGTTCTCGAAGTTGCTTTTCGAAGCTGATATAGTGAGTACTGTCTTTCGCGTAATGTACGTGTTGAAGTTGTTGCCGTCCTTGAGGATCGGGACTTGAAGGAATTTTACCAGTGCTCCGAGGTCCTCGAGTGAGTTCTGTATGGGGGTACCACTGAGGCACCAACGAATATGTGCAGGGATTGTGCTGACGGCCTTGAACTGCTTCGTTGTCCAATTGCGGATCACGTGCGCTGTGGAGATTGGCTCAGTTTATGTATACTCATGAAGTATGAGGGGCCTTATACCTTCGTCGAGCACTAGCCGGAACCAGTTGATGTGCTCCAGAATACCCTGGCGGCGACGCAGCTCTGTTGCAATTGTACCATAAGTGGTCAACACGATGTCATGCTCGATGAGCTCTGCGCGGCCGATTTGTCTGTGTTGACCATGATATTTGTGGACCTTAAGCGTTCCTGGACGAATATGGCTGCAAAGAAGTTAGCAGAAGTAACACATAAGTTTCTGTATGTGAAGTAAACCTTGTGATTTCTTCGACCCAACTGTCAATCAGCACTGCAGTGTCGCGGCGTTAGCAGCGGAGAGTGTTTAAAAAAAACACAGAGATTGAACTTACGTGCAGAAGGGACGACAATGAGGGTAGATTTTGCGGACACTGTGTTATCCTCATCCACTGGCGTACTGGTTCCGCTCGGTTCAGCAAACTCATTGGCATATGGCAACGAGATCACTATGCGGGCCAACAAGGTCAATGACTTCCCAAGCCCCATTTCATCCGCGAGGATGCCGCCAAGAGTATCCTGCTGAGTCTCACTATTGAATCCAGTGATCCGGTGTTTGTAACTACATATCAAGCCGAGTCAGCAGTGTCAACGTGATGTATCGGTGCGAATTCGTACCATTGGGTATCCGACCCAAGGTCTTCCCAGAGGCTGTCTCCAGAAGGGTATTCCCCGGTTTCCCTTCTCCCAATGAAGTCGACAGCGATCTTTTGATGACTGCGGATTGTTAGCTAGATCAACTCAAGACTAGATTGCCATACCGATACTTACGGTAGTAGAGGTCTCATGATTCTAGCATCGGAGTCGGTTGGAGCCTCAATGAGATAATGCTGTTGGGGAGTGTCATCGATGATTTTGTCGAAATCCATGATTGAGTCGGCATTTTCTGAGACAGACGCCTGCTCCATCGCATCTGCATCTTGGTCGTCTGAGTACATGGGTGGGGTGGGGAGGTCGAGATAGATCACATGTGAAAGATCAAAGTACTGGGGGTTTTCATAAGGAAGGCCGCATGTGTTGAGGTAAGGAGGCTGCAGGAATAATCCAGATCTGGCAATCTTTCTTGCAGCCGTCTCGGCGACGGCGCGAGGCCCATAGAGGTTGGCATCGATGGTCATGCGGACAGACTTGGTTTTCTTCTCCACCAGAACAAGATTATCTGCCCATTCAGTCTTCCTCACGAGGCCTTCCAAGCGCACAGACTCGGGTAAGTCATGGAGAGCATCGAAGGTTTTACGGTTCAGCATGGCAACATCTTCCTCCTCCTGTGTTTGGATGACGCAAAGATCGTCGCGGAAGGAGAACAGCAGGGTGAGGAAGGACTGTCCCTCTTCGGGCACTTGGACGAATTGCTTGAGGGCGTAGTCGGAGGGCACCCAGCGAGGCTCAACTTTGATGTCACAGATCTTGTGCAGAGTTAGCGTCAAAAGCGCATGGCGGTTATCGGCTACGCACGAGCCCGTAGCAGATGTCGACGTCTTCCTTGAGATTCTGGCCGCCAATGGAAGGACCGGGTGACATATCGTCGACGTTATCAGCCGTGAATGAAGACGAATCAACCATGAGATGTTCGATGTGCTGGAGCTCGGCATGCTCAGCATCGGGTGGAGTAATCTCAAACAGAAAATTGTCGGCCGAGGGAGCAAACAAGTCTTCAGAGAGATATGCATCCGGCATATCCAGGTCGAGCTGGGTGGAAAATGAGGGACACGAGCGCGGAGAGGGGGTTGAGGTGCTGTCTTGGTACGTTTGCGAGCCGGACGATAGAGCGGGGCTTGAGAGCCAGGACAGAGATGTATCTTCACTTTCATGACGCCGTTTTGAAGGCGGACTGGATTCTGGCTCTTCCAAAGGCCATGTGCGTTTGCGATGGCCACCCTCGGGGACAGCGAGACAATTCATGGCAGAAAAGAGAGAGAGGGACAGAGAGAGGAGCGGAGGGTGCAGCGAAATGTCGACCAGCTGGGCCCCGGGTGGGAAGACGCGGAGACAGGTTGAGCTGAATATCAACTCGGAGGGGCGGGAGAGGGCCGAGCATGGCTGAAGGGTCGCGCATGCACGTCCTGAGCGGTTGCATGGTGGCGCGAGGCTGTGGGCAGCGGACAGAGAGCGAATGGAGACACGGCCAAGGCAGCAACGAGGCTGAGGCGCGAGAGAGCCTCGCGGCGCGCGCACGGACCCGGATGCCCGCGAGTCCAGCTCACCCACCTCTGCCTCCGCGCACCCTGCCCACTCGCTGTTTGCTGTGCCCTGCCGCGCCGATCACCTCAGCCTGCATCCGCCTGCGTCTGCAGCGCCTCCGCGGCGCTTGCGAGGCTGACCGGCCGCCCTTCATGATGCTCTCGCGTCCGCCCGCCTCTTCGCCAACGCCGGAGACTGTCTTGTTTGCCTCATGTCTGGCCAACTCAACGCGCCATGTCTAGCCCGTATGATGTCGACTTCCAGAGAGCCCTTCAGGACTTCAAGGACAAAGCCAACCTGACCCCCGAAGAGGATGCTGATTTCAGATTCACCACGCTCGAAAAGCTGCAGGAAACAATGTTTGCCATACAGAAGCGCCATGAGAGCTCCCGCCGACTGCAGTATATGCAGCGACTGCGCGTGTTTGTGGACACCATGCAGGAGTATGGCAAGGTCATCGAGGTCTTCACAAACGCAGCCGACTTGATTGCTTTCGTCTGGGTGTGCGCCCTTCGACCGCTGCCCTGAGTGAGCACTGACTCGGTCCACAGGGTCCGATGAAACTGGTGCTGCAGATTACATCCAACTTCTCTGAAGGCTTCAATTCTCTGCTTGACGCATACCAAGAAATCGGAGAAAGCATGCCCCAGGTCGTCAAATACCAGCAACTACTTCATGACCGGCCACATATGAAACAAATCCTCGCACTCATGTACGCCGATCTGCTGGAATTCCACCGCGAAGTCCTGAAATGCTTCAGAGGCAAAAGTACTTACCACTCTCTGCCCTCCCCCGCTGCCTTGACTGACCATCGACAAAGTGTGGAAGCAGCTCTTCCAAGCGACCTGGAGAGGCTCGACATCCAGGATCAAAGGAATGATAGAACGGATGCGCCGCCACACCCATCTGCTGGAGAATCATGCAACCGCTGCTGAGATCGAGGAAACCATCGGTTTTCGCGCGAAAATGGAGCTCGAAATCGCACAAGGAAAAGAGAGAGAACAGCTCCGCAGGCGCTCCTTCGTCACGAAGTGGTTGTCTGCCGCTAGTTCACAGGCAATTCAAGATACGTGTGAAAAGGCGAGGTCGATATGCCCGGCCTCGGGTCGCTGGCTGTTGAGCGACAATCGTTTTGTGAACTGGTATCATCCCAAATTCTGTACCACCCCGCTCTTGTGGCTGAGTGGCATTCCCGGTGCAGGTCCGTCGCATGCTTCTTCCTACTTTCCCTCTTCCTTGCACTTCTGCCTCCTTATGAATCGAGGGTTGACGACCAGCTGGCAGGCAAGACTGTGCTCGCTTCGCTCGTCATAGAAGAGGCTCAGAAAGCGGCCAACGCCAATGTCGCATTCTTCTACTGCAGATACGAGGTCTCGGAGCAGGATAGCTTCTTGGCTGTTGCAAAGGGCATCTTATCTCAGCTCCTGGCTCAGAGCACCAGCGAAGATCTTCTGCTCTTCATGTACGACAAAGCCACGAGGAGTGGAGAGACTGCCCTTTCATCGCCAAAGTTGGCCAAGGAAATGCTTGAACTTGCTTTGGGCAACTGCGGCACCACATACCTCATCATAGATGGTCTTGATGAATGCAGCAGGGACGAGCGGAAGGACATCGCTGCCTTTTTCCGCCGCGCCGTTGAATCCCTCCCAAAGGCCGAAGCAGGCCGAATCCGCTGTCTTTTCGTGAGCCAGGACGACGGTGCTGCGCGAAAAGATCTGAAGAGTGTAGCCAGGTTCAAGTTGACACCAGAGGATACCAGAGGTGATATACTGAAATTCGCTCAAGTTTGGCAGAGCAAAATCAAGGAAAAGTTCCCTGAACTTGATATCAACGAGTATAAAGTGGCTGAGCAAGTCGCTACCGGCTCTGAAGGTACCTACTTCCATTGCCTTCCGTGAAAGAGTCGTGGCTAAGATTTCCTCCAGGAATGTTTCTTTTTGCCATGCTCGTCACTCGCCATCTGCACGATCAACCAACGATGAAAGACCTCATCAAAGAATTACGGCCGGACACCTTTCCCAAGGGAGTTGAAGAAGCGTAAGTGAGACTCTGGTGTGTTCTAGCAGCCACTCATTTTCATTCGTAGTTACGGGAGGATATTAAAGCGCTTAGAGGAGACCTTGTCCCATACTCAGTTATCCGTCTCCATGAAGCTTTTGGGTTGGATTGTGTGCTCGAAACGCCCCTTGAAATGGCACGAGATCCAAGGCGCCTTTTCAATAGACCCTGAGGCGGACGACTTCAACCCCTATGGGAGATTAATGGACCATCCAAAGGATCTTTGTGCATCACTCGTCGAGAAGAGGCCTGATCAGTCTTTAGAACTGGTGCATTCAACTGCGAAGAAGTAAGGACCCATCCATCTGATGTATATGGAGTGCGCGAACTTAATCACTTAGGTACCTCATAAAAGAGAAATGTGTGAAGCCGTGTGAGGTAGAGCGTGATCTGGCGTCTCTTTGTCTCGGTTATCTAAATCTACATTTTCTGACTTTGCCAGCGTTGGATGACAACGATGAGATCGTCGAAGGAGCGCTCTTGGATGGGTTCTACGCTCTTCTGGACTATGCCGTGGTATATTGGGTCTCCCATGTTGAAGAAAGCGTCTCCAAGCCTGACGACAAACACCGTCTCTGCGAGTTGAGCGAGCTTCTGGATAAGTTCGTGGAAAATCATTGGCTCAGCGTAACGGCCAAGCTGACCACCTCAACCAAAATCCACGGAAAGCTCGAGCCGTTCAAATCCGAAGACTTTTACGATCGCCTGGCGCAAGCATTTGTATTCGCCAAGAAGCAAAAGGGGCCATATGGAAGGGCTTCGTCAGATGACGACATTCTTGATCTGCATCGGGTTGTTGCTGGTGTGAGAGTCATTCTGGAACGTTTAGCTTCATCATCCGACCAAAATGGCCATAAAGATAAACTCACGGAACTCTATGGCTCTTGCTGGTTCAAGTGTCCCAGAATGAACTGTCAATTTTTCGACAAGGGTTTCAAGACGCCGGAGGAGCGGGATGAGCACATCGCCCGGCATGAGCGTGCATTTGCATGTTCTTTCGAGGGCTGTCCCTACACGGATGTGGGGTTCCCAACTTCAAAGGAGCTCGACAGGCATCTTTCAGCGGTGCACCACCTCGATGTTGCCGGCGAGCTCGAGTTTCCAGACACGCCTAAGCCTCAGAAAAAGCAGGAAGGTCACATACCGTGCCCTCAATGCGGTGAGAAATTCACTCGAAAGTACAACATGGTGTCACATATGCAGAAGCATACTGGCACCAAAAACATTCAGTGTGATCAGTGCGACAGATCCTTCTACAAGAGCTCCGATCTCGAGCGCCATAAGAGAACTCATCTGGGAATTAAGGCCTACGAATGTGGGGGCACGCTGAAGAACGGGGAATCTTGGGGCTGTGGGAAGAGATTTGCCCGGGCAGACAAATTAAAGCAGCATTCTCAGAGTGAGACTGGGCGCCGCTGCAAGCAGCCCCTGCTGGATGAGCGGACACGTGAAGAAGAAGACAAAAAGGCTCAAGAACGGGAACGCACCTTGGCAGAGGCGGCAGCGAAGGAGCTTGAGAGGATCAAGGAGGAGCAACAGGCGGCGCTGGAACGAGCGAGACAGGAGGAAAGTGAAGAAGCGCGGGATCGGGCGCGCAAGTATGCCGAATTCATGGCGCAGGAGTGGGAGCGGATGCAGGCTGCGGAGGAGGCGCGACAGAGAGCGCAGAAGGAGGCGAAAGAGCTTCGACGCAGCCATACCCCGGTGCATATTCCCGCAATGGTGGACCCGCCGTCGCCACCGGAGGGGTCAACGCCTCTGCCCCCTTTCTCCAGTCTAACCAGTGCGCTTTCAGATGACGATTCTGACGCCTCAACGCCTGGCGAGTGAGGCCAAGGCGCAGCGGCGTACTTGCCGTTCGATTCGGGAGCGTCTGTAGGAGCCAAAGCTCCGCAGTTACTCTCCTTGGGCGAGCAAATAACGGCATACCAGGTGGGACTGCAGCAGGTCGGAATACGGAAAATTAACTTTGACACTTTGTTTCGAGCGGGGCACCGACTGTGTAGGTTTCTTGCCGTGCGCATCGTCAACTGCGAACCTCTGCAACTTGTGCATGCAGGACAAACATGGGATGCGTATGAATGGGCTGATTCCACCCCTTGCTCGTTTCAGCGTTGTGGCGTGCTTGGAGCTTCCGAATGGGGAGGATGGCCGGTAACAATGACACAGAAAAGAGCCTCAGCAGGCCACATATTTTGACGTACACTCGACAAGACTGATACTTCAGAAGCGTCACGCGTCCCGAGTCTATGGTTGGCAATTTGAGCCCATTTACCACAAGGCTACGACACTTTCCTCTCTCGCAATACCAATCCGAGTCAGCCCAAGTAAGGGCCTGGGAAAAGCCTGGAAGCTCGTTTACTTAAGGCTCGGATCGAGCGCACGAGCATCGTCCTCCCGTCTCCAAACCCCCAGACCCCAGATCGCCCTCCCCACCTTTGCCCGTGTTCCCGCCACTCTCAGCCACCCATCGATGTGAAGCATTAATTGCCCAACCTATTTCTCCCTTGGTCGATCATGCAGTCTCAGCAGCTGAAGCTTCTGTGCCTGGTCTGGCCATGATCGACCGGGTGATGACCACATCGCGCAGCATCAACGCTTCGCCAGCCACATGTTCCCCACGCATCGCAGACCATAGCATGAACCAACCGTGCGCTTATCTGCCCGATCCTGCCATGGTCGAGCCGCGAGAGCTGTCCGCAGTGGCACTTCTGCTTCCCTTTTCCTACATGAGGAGCTTCTTTAGGCTCTCTTCAGTGGAATGGCTCCCTAGAAAGAAGTGATTCCACTCAACAACGTGTCTTATAAGGGGTAATCCCAGGGGATTGCCTCGAGGCGCTGGTGCTACTTCTTCGCCTCGAGGACGTCCCCGACAACTTCGCCTGCACTATTGCTTACCCAGCCAGCGGACACTTGTCACAATGTGTAGCAAGCGTGCTTACAAGTTGACCTTTGCCTCGTTGGGGTAAGATGCTTTTCAGCGGATGGCCATGGCTGTGCTCTCTCTGCTTCCCGGCACTTGGGTCTAGAAGGAGCCGGTGTGTACTGCGTACGAGCGGACCAGCTTAGCGGAACTTCCCTGCGCCAATCATGACTCAGCGCGCCTCCGGTAGGCAGCCCTACTCCCTGTATGTTGACGCCTCCATCTGCGGTTAAACTCGCAGTAATTGAAACAGGCTACATCAAGTCAGCTTGATGAAAAGCGCCTGCCAGAAAGCCTCCCCGGCCGGTAAATGCTGGGATTCGCTCGCGTAAGCCAAGCCGATTCCTGAACATGGCTTCCCCAAGGGACTTGGCCATTGCGCAACGTCCCATCCAATTTTCCTATCAGGTGTCTAGCAAACCTGTTGCCCGTGCCCCTCCCTTGTAACCATTTCGCAGCCAGGCAATTCCCTGCAGCCCCGGCTTGTTGCGAAAGAGGGCCCGACGGGATCTATGCCTTTAACCGTGCTAATGCTTACTCTAGCTATCTTCCCGGCAGACGTTGGTCGGTGCTTACTCCTCTTGGCCAGTAACTGTGGCTGCTAGTAGGGATATCTTATATTTGCTTATCCCACGTCGGGCGTTTCTTCTTTCCGGATGCCGATTCCGCCTGCGTCTGCTCTTCCCTCATTTCCATCTCTCTATGCTCCCTTCCCGCACCTTTGACGGTCAGTTATTGGCGGAAACGGGCTTTCCAACATGCCTGGCGGCATTCATCCCCCGGTGGAGCTCCTGAAAGCATGGCAAACAGACGCCTTTCCAAAGGGTGAAAGAAGAGGCCCTGCCATGTTGACCGGCGTCATCATCATGTACGTTTTGACCCTCATTGTGGTCATCGGGCGACTCTGGGCCCGCTTCTTTGTGCAAAGAAGTCATGGATTAGATGATTATCTCATCATCGCAACGATGGTACGGCGCAATCTGGCTGAGGTAACATTCCCACTGACCGGAATAGATACCTACTACTGGTTTGGCCATTGCGATAGGGCTTGGTAAGTTCATCTACGGACATTTGGGATGAAATTCAGACTGACGACTCGGTAGCTGATCGCGTGTACGGCTTTGAGTATGCATTCGTCTATCTTTTCTCTTCAGTACATGACTGATGATGGGAAAAGCCGGCATGCCTGGGATCTCACACCTGAACTGGCTGTCCAGTCGCGAGAGGTAAGCATACGAATCAGGGAAACGCCACATATCTGCATCATTCTGACAGTATCATAGCTGGCTATGGCAGCGTCTTCACTGTACATCATAAGTACTGGCCTGACCAAGATCTCCATCCTCTTATTCTACCGCCGACTCGGTTCCGGATCGCTCTCGAAGTGGTATCTCACTGCCGTCAAGGCCAGCATCGTCTTCGTCGTCGCCTATATGATCACCTTCAACCTCACGCTTTTCTTCGGCTGCACGCCAACCAAGGCCTACTGGATGCAAGTCGACTTCCACTGGTACCTGGCAAACAAGAGCAAGATGCACTGCATGTACGAAGGCGCCGACTACATGGCCGCAGGCATCATCAGCGTGTTGCAGGACTTCCTCGCATGTTGCCTCCCCATCATGATCATGTGGACGCTCCAGATCCCGAAGAGACAGAAGATCGCGCTCGGCGGCGTGTTTGGCGTAGGCTTGTTGTAAGCTTTGCCTGGCCCCCTCCTCCTCCTCCTCCTCCTCCTCCTCTTCCTCCTCCTCCTCTTCCTCCTTCTTCTTCTTCTTCCGATCCTCCCGCCTCGGTCTTCCCTGGATCTGTTGATCATGCTCCTTAAAACCAAACCTAAAAAGTCCCCCGACACCCCTGTAACAGCAGCCTGCGGGCAACACACCCACACATACACTTACACTCTACTCCCTACACCCGCCTCTCGGGCCTCCTCCCGAAACCCCGCGCACCGCAATACTCTCCGTGCTTTTTCCTTTTTCTCCCTCGTATCCCCCTTGTTCCCCTTCCCACACCATCAACGGCGTCGTCGTTTCCACCATTACTGACAAACGTTCGTGAAACACAGCCTCTGCCTCATCGGCGTCCTGCGCATCCACCAGATCTACGTCATCTACTACCAAACCTACGACCTGACGTGGGCCGCGGCGCCCGGCTGGGCCTGGACCGCGTGCGAGGCCCACCTCGCCATCATCTGCGCCTCCGCCCCCAGCCTGAAACTCTTCTTCTGCCGCCGCGTCCTCATCGCTACCGCGTATGGCTCCGGCTCCAGGGGCACCGGCGGCGCTGGGCCGTATTTCGACAGCGGCAGGGGGTATGGTGCGAAGAAGTTGTCGGGGCATGCGCGTGCGAAGAGTCACGTGTGCGAGGAGGGCTGCGCGGAGACGGCGATGCAGATGGGCGGCGTGGTGATGAAGGGTGGAAAGGGAGCGAGGGCGCACGTGGTGCACGAGACGACGGTGAGCGGTGGGACTGGTCGCAGCAGCGATGGCGTGTCGGAGGTAACGGGCCCGGATGAGGAGAGGGAGGTGGATACTCTGACGCGCTTGGGGCTTGCGTTTCAGGAGCGGATTGCTGGGAGTGCGAGGGTGAGTGCGGGAGGTGCCAGGGCGGAGACGTCAGTGAGGGCGTATGGGGCGGCGGCCGCTGCTGTGGGTCAGCAGGTGCTGGTGGGGGGCGGGAAGAGGCGGCAGGCGGATTCGGTGAGTGATTTCGGAATACGTGTTACGAGTGAGGTGGATGTGAGCGTGTCGAAGCCGCGGTCGAAGGGGAGTACGGAGTCGTTGTTGTGAACGGTGGTGGTGGTGGTGGTTGTGGTGGGATTGTGTTACTATTTCTGCAATA
>JAJJID010000683.1:0-15417 GCA_022204955.1 Macrophomina pseudophaseolina
TGCTGCGCGCGCGATCGGCGGCTGCAGTGGCAGGAGCGCCAAGGGGAAGAGCGGCGAGCAGCTGGTCGGCGGCGCGAGCAGCAGCAGCAGCAACAGCGCTGGCGGAGGCGAGCTGAACGACGGCTGGGATGCGGCGCTGTATTATGGAGATTTGAGCATCGTCGGGATGCGGACGGTGGTCGTGGAGGGGGCGGCCGCCGCGCCGTCGGCGGGGGAGGATGGCGAGAGTCAGCGGAGTTTTGTAGGAGAGGGCGATATTAAAGTGAGGAGGAGCATTTGTGTCGAGGTGCCGGAGGATTGAAGGGTTTCTGGGTTGGGAGGAGGGGGAGGGTGGGTGCGGGGGCAGCTTCGAGGCGATGGGTTCTTGGGTTGGTGTTGAGATCGTTTGTAGAAGCATATTTTCTTTTTGGGTGCTAGGGTGTTGATTTCAAGGCAATGATTGTTGGATTTGAGGTATTCTTCTGAGTGCTGGGGAAAATAGAGGAGCGTGCTTTGAATATGCCATCATGATACCATGGGAAATGGTTTAGGCAGTTGAGAGAATGTTAAGGCAACGAAGGTTCCTGTACTTTCTTACGCTTGCATTATCCAGCCGAAGTAGCATCTCGCAGCTGTAGTCTACAGCATGCAGCCACTGCGCGCGCCTCTCGATTTCCTGTGTCGCATGGTAACGACCGAATGACGCGATCATGCACGGCGGGCTTGCGACTCCGTACATCGCACAAGTTGCTCAGCATGCATGTATCTGGTTGCCCAGTCCACTCCCCACGGCTATCTCAGGAGGCAGCAGCTTGAATGATCCAGCAGGCCTACACACCAGCGGCGAAGGATGAGAGTTTCGGCGGTAATAACACGTTCAGGATCTTTGCGTGCGTACAATGACGATGACGGGTGCAGGCATGGGGCCATACCCTGCGAGAAGGCCGGCTGTTGTTTCAAGTGCTGAGTATGCTTCTTGTACCGTTCCACCGGGAAAACAGCTGGGCGCCTTGTATTGTCTCTCAGTGTACTCACGTCCCGAATGCGCCTGAGGCGTAGACATGCCATGGCGTTATCACGGATATAATTGCCACAGATGGTCCGACTACTGGAGATGTAGTTGGCTCAATTCAACCGGCCCGAAATAGGTGTGGAGTAGCGCGCGGGGGATGAGCGGACGATCCGAGCCGCTGCAACTATTTGTCTGTCAGTGCGTTATTTTCTGGGGCTAATTTAGGACCCACATCTTCGTTTCCTGGACAGTCAGCCAATGCGCTATATCCTCGTACCGTGCCTTGAACATGCGGGGGAGCGACTGCTTGCGTTGACGTAAGTGTGGAGGGGGTGGAGAGCCGACGGCGTCTGCAGCGCCTGTTCAAGAAACATTACGGTGATCTGGCGCATAGACTGCGATAGAACACCCGGAATCTATATCCGACGGTGTTTTTGTAAAGCTCTTCTCATATTCTAGCGTGTTCGAAGCGTTGAATGTATAGCTACGCCTATTAGAGTAACAATTACCTTCCATCAGTAAAATGGGGCCCGTAGCACATGTAAGATATCGTGCCTGACAATGACCCTCAGTGCCCTCATGTAGGGGACCAGCCTCGCAGCCCTCCAAATCCCATATCAGCACATTCCCACGTGCCCAATGTCACCTGCTTTTGCGGAGACAAAATACGACAGAGATATTCAACAGGACGCACGGGGACGTCGATGCGGAGTGAGAAGCCGTGCTCCACCATCGAATTAGCGTATCAACCGCACTTCTACAGAGTAGCGCGTTTGCAGATGTAGGTGCTTCGTTTGCAGAGCCCTGCAAGGCGCCCAAATATGGAATGTGCATACAATGCCCAAGTAGAATGAAATTCGTGCAACGGTAACGCCGCGGACCGAGAATGGTCGCCGTCAATCTGCATTGCTGCTCAACGCTTGCTCAACTTCATCTTCAGCCTCTCCTTGGCGCCCACGTACTCGATGCGGTCCTCGTCGGCAACCTCGTTGATCACTTCACTGCTGCGGCTCTTGCCGTTGCTGGTGCCCGAGTAGCGGTTGTAGCTGCCGACGGGCGTCATGCTGGGCGTGGGGATGCTGACGGGAGTCGAGGGGACGCTTGGGCCCGGCGAGCCGCTCATGTGGTATTCGTAGCCGCGCGTAGCGGCCTGGTGCTGGTGCGGGCCCCAGACAACGTGCGAGGGGGGCACGGGGGCAACGTTGGACATGCTGCCGTTGGGGAAGCGCGTGAGCGTGTCGTTGCGGCTGCGCGGCCTGCTGGGCGTGCCGCCGGCCGCTGTGGCCGACAGGTCGATGGTCGAGGCCAGCGTGCCCGAGTCGTTGCCGTTCTTCATGTGTACCATGGGCGGCGGGGGAGGAAGGGGCCCGATGGCGGCGTTCGGGGCGGCGAAGTTGGCACGCAGGGCATCGCGCTTCGCCCGGTGGCGCTTCTTGAGGTACAGGCCCAGGAGCGAGAAAAAAGTCATGGCAAGGAAGATCACGGCGAGCATGACGACCCACTTCCAGTGGGCAGAGATCCTGTGGGGAAGGTTAGCGCGGGGGGGATGGGTGGCTTGCGGGTTTGATTGCTCACCAGCTGCCGGTGTAGTTGTTGCTGGGATCGCCATCGCCGTCAGGGTCATTGATCACGGTGTTGGTGCTCGCCGCCGTCGTGCTGGAGCCGACGGAGGAAGTTGCAGTGGACGCTGTGGGTGCGTTGGAGGTGGCAGATGAGACTACGCCGCCCTGGCCGGTGCGGCAGTAGTTCACGTACCATTGCTGGATCGAGGTCTGATCTGCGGGGCTGGTGCATGCAGAGGAGCAGATGGCGGCGGAGCCCTGGTAGAACTGCGTCAAGAAGGCCGACTGGCAAAAGCATGAGACGTAGGTTTGTTGGTTGGTGACTTGAGCAGCGGGCGGAACGCAGCCATCCTGGGCAGTCTTGAGAGGAACGCAGTTCTGGGCGCAGGCTGGCAGAGCATCGTAGTTTATGACAGTCTGAGCATGGGCCCGTAAGGCTGGGAGGGCCACGAGAGCGAGAGTGAGGAAGCGCAACAGCGCGGACGAAGGACAGACGGAGTGAGACATGGTGTGGAGTCGGGGACGGGTCTCCGGCAAGGGCCTCGGCCTGGTGATTGGGCGGCGGCGTGGATGGGCGGGAGATGGACGGTGGTGTCGGAGCGATTGACGCGCGACTATTTCATGGCGGGGACGCTTCCGCAGCTGGCGCCTGGCGAGAGGCAATGGCGATGGGAATGATGCAGCAGCAGCAACGAGCGACGCAGGTGGGCGAGGGGATGCGGGTGAGGAGCGGAGAGAGGGAGGATGCGTTGGCGGGCGGGCGACTGAACAACGCCCTTCCCTTCGCTCGCCCTCTGCTCCCTAGCACGAAAACAGCCCTAAGCTCTCGCCGGAGCGGGTTGCTGGGCGGAGATCCCTGGGCGACGGCTTGTTTGGGGATATTGGCGCCCTCTGCTGTGCGCCCGAGGCCTGGCCACTCCAGCAAGCTCAGCGCTGCATTCCCAAGCTTTGGCTGAGGAATGCTGCGCATGCTTGGCCGCCGCCGTTGCCGCCTGCGTTTCTCCATGCGCCTCGCGCGGCCGCCGCTGTTTGCACAATCTGCTTCACGTGTTTCGTTGCGCAGAGAGAGCTGAATAAAACGGCCGCCTGCATCGGGCTCCCGTCTTTAGCTCCCAGCCCTCCCGCAGCTCGGCTGAGCACCCTGGCCCGGCCGGACTAGTCCGCGAACTGCTCCCCCGCCCGTTTCTCTTCGCTTCCACCCTCCCTCATCCCGGCTCCTCTCCGCATCAACCCCCATCATCCACACACTCACCACGCCGTTTCATCCCCGGCGACGCCAATCGCGCCGCCTCCGCCCCGCCTGCATCGTCATCACTTCAGCCCTGAGCACTGGCACTTCGGCACGCAGCAGCGCAGCAGTCACCTTGAGGGACCAGGACCAGATGTCTCCAGTCTGCCAAGCTCGCCATCGCCCAACAGGCTTGTCGTGCCGCTGCCAAATATACACTGTGCGCCATATGCTTCCCCCTTTCCAATCCTCTGTCCGCCGTCCCCCACTGGCGTATTCCGGACCTTAACCAACATGAATCAACCACTCTCTGCTCATGGGATACATCTGACGTGCTGTGATTCTTGGCTAGGGCTGCGAGCTACCGCCAGCCGCTTACACCACAGCCTCTTCGCCCTTGGCATGTGGCGCGCGGCCTCGCCCGAAGACCAGACAACCTAAGCCCATGCGGGTCGTTGTTGAATGCAGCTCATCGTGAATCCTGCCGACCGCTTCAATCACCGCTCATGCGAGCTCCGCCTCTGGGCTGCAGCCACGCGGGGCAGACAACATGGCTTGGACAGTTCGTGACACGCTCACCAATGCGGCAGCCTTGCCTGGGCTGATGTGACTGTATTCACCTCTGAAATACTGCGAGCGCTCCTGCTCTTTGAACGCTCTGTCTTCGTTCTGTCGACCGATATTTCACGTTCCTCGAGTATGCCGTTCTTCTCCTTGCTCTAGTTTACTGTGCGGCTTTTCGCCTTTCTGCCATGGATACATATGCGGGGCCAATTCCGGCAACATCTGACCAAGCATCCATTTACGAGATTCCTCGCGGTGACCGGTCCGCGCATCGTGAAACCCTTCGACGCGACCTATCTCAGAGACGCAGAGACTCGCCACCACTGCTGCTTTTGCCTTCACCAGATCTCGTAAACGAATCATGGGCTGGCCAGAACCAACGGGAGCCACGAGGTTCCAGCTCCGCCTCTGCCTGTCCGACAATTCCACGCTTAGCGGAGCCAGAAAGCGATGAAGTTAAAGAAGCCCAGTACGTGCGAGAGGCTGCAGAATTTAGCTTCCTTGGTGACTATCCTCAGCTCTCCCGATTGGCCCAACAAACGTGCGTATTCTAATGGCATGCGAGAAGATATCGTATGATCATTCTGCTGATGGAATCTCAACCTAGATCAAGTAACGAGGCAGAGTTGAATCAAAAATCTTGTCCTCCTGGACCTGCGCCCGCGCACGATGAGCAGGCAGTGTACGAAGATGAACCCATCCATGACCAGGACACGCCTGGCGGTCGGTCTCGCCTCCCCAGCCTTTCGCTGGCAGGCGAAGTCGAGACGAAGATGAATGTCATGCAGTCGTGGCTTCACAACCAGGATCTCGCCGTCGGCAGTGCATCAAGCCCGTCTTCGCCGCTGCGCGATGCGTTCATACCACAGGAGAAACCGGAATCAACCGTTGCGGATGTTGGTGCAACTAGATTTGATGACACAGGGTCCGAGGCAGACTCTGACGATTCCAATCAATCAAGCCCAGACTGCCTGAGGCCTTTTCGCAACAGAGGTGATCAGGATGCGTTTGGAGATCACAGTTGCGAATGCGGCGAGATATTCGTAACCTCAAAGGACCTTAGACGACATCGTAAGGCTCATAAGACCATTGTCCACGATTTCGAATGTCTTGTCGAAGGCTGCGCAGTTGTGCGCTACACTGCTGACAGTATGGAACAACACGTAAGGCGGGACCACCCAGAGTTCATGGCTAATGCCATCCGTGAATCTTATGCAGAGAACGTCATGATGATGGACACGGCTATACGGCATTCCGGAAAGGAAACTCATCCTAAGGCCTATTTCAATCCTGTAGATGAAGCGGGGCACATTCGGACAACAGGACGCTTTTCTGGGCTTGACAAAACACCGCCTGGGATGACCCATAACGAGCCGGTTGCAGAAGAAGAAGAAGAAGGTGATGATGATGATGGAGATTGTATTTCTGACGCTTCTTCCGCCGGCAAATCGGTATTCTCTGTCGTGTCCATGGCAACTTCGGTCACAAATTTGTCTGCATCAAGCGGCTACACAGCCAGTCAGATCATTGCCGCGGCAGACATGGTGGTCAAAATGCTATTTGAACACAAAGGCCTGCAGCCCTTGTACAAGTCCGCAATTGAGTGCAGCTCCATTGGACCTGACCGCTTTGCACGCAACTTTCGTCGTCTGCTAAAGATATACTCAGGCAACTTGGAGGAAGAAGCCGAGGATCACTTGGAGTTCCTTGCCGCGCGTCTGGTGGGATTGAAAGCAAGATACGTTGCTAATTCAATCCTGCGAAAACTACGAAAACCCGGCCGACCCTCCCGTGCGCTTGAAAGGGACGAGGACTCAAGCTCTGACGAGGAACAGAGACCCGTGATCAACGCGGATATGGTTGGGGATATGGCTTCAACTCGCCGGTTTTTGCTCCGTAGTGATGCATTTGTAACTCTGCAAAAAGACTTTTGCGCTTTTGTCGGCGCCGCTACGCCTGATGCACATCGAAAATCACAGTCTGAGCTCGGCACACATCAATCCACCAACATGCAAGGCTTTGGCAAGGCCCAGGGCACAGCGATGAGTTCCAGCGTTTTTGCTTCACTACTCAAAAGAGTTGATGCCGTCTTTAGACCGCTCTGGCCGATCCAGTCCCCCTGCCACCCTTCGAAACACCGTGTAACTTGGCAATGTGTGAGCAGTCTGATTCCCCTAGCCCCAGCGAAGCTGATGTTTTACAGCAATGCGGCAGACGGTTTTCCTCCGATCTTAGCGAGCTAAAGTCTGGAGCAATCAAGAGATTGGAAGATCATCTTGAGCGGAGCATCGATGCCACAATCATCAGGGCCACAAGCAAACGCGGCAATACTAGCAGCAATGGGATGTGCCAGTCCTTCAAGGCATGGGCTCAGACGACAGCGCGGAGCTTCAAAGGCTGGTTTAGGGGAAGGCGAGGTCCAGCACTGCCGCAACATAACGCCAAGCCGAGTTGCACATCACAAAGTCATCGGAATGTATCAGACAACACCACCCAGGCACTACATCTGATGTCATGCATGAAAAAGAGGAGGAATGGTAAGGCACTGCATCAAGATGAGCTTCCAATGATTCGTTCCGACAAAGATTTGTTCCTGTTCATGCGCGAGAGCGTTCGAACGCGCAGAGGCAATTTTGGATCCATGTTCTCTCTGCGAACGATCAAGGGCATCGAGTTGGTCAAGGTGCTTAACTGCTTTCCCAACCACCATGCTTGACCTGAGACTGACACTCGTAGTTTCTCCTCTACATGAGCGAAAACGTTGATGTGAAGTTGCACAACCGCCACTGCACAACCAGCAACTGCGGCTGCCTTCCTCCCCAGGAAAAAGTGTATTCGGCAAACGGCACCGATTCCGAGTACAGTTGCACGCCGGTGCCTCCAGAGACGTCACCGCCATTCGACCCGCAGTTCCTTCTTCATTGTTTCGAAAGCCCGCAATGCGTGCGAGATGATTCCAGTTGGATTCTCGACCAGTTCCCTAAACGGAAACTGGGCAAGCTGTCGGCACGAAACGGCAAAGTGAAAGAGGGTTGGGGCATCTACTACCTCGAAGGGAAAAACACGGACAAGATTGACATCATCTCCGTTGTGCTCATTCTCATTGGCAGCCTGATTTTCGGCGTGCTCTGGTCAGTATTGAAGTTTGATCTGCAGGGCGCTTTCAGCATCTCCGCTTGGTGGATCGGTGCGGGTCAGGTCCTATTGGCGATTCTGGCAAATAGAGCAGATCGGATATAAGATGGGTGCGTCACCGGGAGGCAGAGGAATTTTCAAGCAATGGGGCGCGCACCGAAGGCATATTCTTAGGAGTACTAATGACTGTGCCTTAATGCCCGAGATCACAGGAGCAATTCTTCCCCTCCGCCCTTACTTTTGCTTGCCACCTAGGAGCAAAGCCTACCCAATTTTACCCGATGGAGAACCAGAGTATGAATGAATAGCTTTACCGCCGGACGTGTTTCCGCTGCTGACAGTCTTCCTTTTGAAGTCCTACTGTCGATGCTGAAGGTGTATATCTGGGGCGCGATCGGAGTTTCGGCAGGATGAATTTGGAGTTGGCAGGTGATTTTATTCGTTCTAGCGAATGGCGCAGGAAAGCATGGATCGAGAATTTCTTGTGCGCCTTAATAAAGCGGGCTGATGCTGAACTGAGCCACGTGGTTCCCAACGGCACAGGGCAGTGCAACAGTCACATACAAATATGCAAGTGAACAGCCTGGGGCTGAGCAGATTCCCAGTTTCAGCCGCTGACAACAACCCTGCCAGCTGATGCGCTAATAACCTCCTGCGTGCATCGTGCATGCGTCCCACCAATCAACGCAGCGATCGGACTAACAACCAAAATAATTGGGTGCCAGCCTTGCATTTATGCTTTGCTTACATGCTGCATGTGCAGGCTGGCGCGAAGGGAGCGCCGGGTATTTTATGGCACCGGCACCGCTGGTCCCGAATGGGTCAGTTAGACACCTTTGCTTACTCGCTCAGCCTTCCACAATCTCCTCCGGCCTTTCATGACCAATTTTAAGAGAAAAATGTCCCAGGCACCTCGGTCAGCCGAAGATGGCATCTCATCCGCTTCCAATATGTGGATGGAGGATGATGTGGAGTTCCAAGAAATACTTGACCTGCTGGATAAGGCTTCCTTGCATACGTACGATACGGATTCCGTATTCCCAGTTGAATTGAGAACTCCGCACACGAATCAGTTCAGCAAATAAATGGCCGTCATCACCTTTTTTACAGCCAGACTAACCACCAATAGTGCGAAGATTCCTGCACAGTGTTCAGCGCATCTACTATCACTACCAACACCGGTACATCGATGATTCTGGGATCTTCATCCAGCGGCTGCTCCGAGATGTATGGTGATAGTTCTTCCACCGATAGCATGTCAGACCATGCAAGCTATGCTTCTGTCGGTGTGGATCGACCTACCCCTTTCGGCTTTTTTGTCTGGCGATCTCCAGGAATTCACGTCGAGAGTAGTACGATGTGGCTCGATGAAACCTGCGCTTTTGATCAGATTTCTGACGGAACTCCAACGGTAATTCGACAAAGACCCGATGCAGGATACAAGTTCTTCTATTCAACCTCTACTAGTTGCTTACGTGAGCAAACTGGACACCGAACACGCTCACGCCCAATACCTGCGATGGTCTCTCGATAAAACCGGTCTACAAACACCTAAGAGGTACCACGAGTCGCAGAGGAAGCACACTTGTGGGCAGTGCGGAAAACGCTTTGTACATCCCAGGACCTTCGGCGCCACCAAAAGGCCCATAATGTGAAAAGGGTCGGTTTCCAGTGCCCTACAGATGGGTGTAGAACTGAATGTGGAAGATTGGGTAACTTGGAAAGACATGTCCTGAAACATCCTGCATTCGATTTTGATGCTCGCAAAATTTTCGAATCCCGCCGGCAAGGCACGAAAGAAACAAGCATAGCCAGCTCGGTTGATGCTGAAGATCCTGTTGGAATGTCTACCGACCTATTCTAACGAAGCGAAGACATCTGAATGTCGGCGCAAAAGCTACCTGTATCTTCTAGCAGCCTGCCATCTATATCGCTTTCCGGCCTCACAGAATTACTGCAACTCGCGAGGCATCCTGCCTTGGTTTAGGGGCGAAGACGATCTTTTGACCTTACTATGGGATGTAGGTGACTGCAAAGCTACCACGGGCTGCCTTCAAACGCTAAGCAGATGAAGACGGCAAGCAGCTTACTGGCCCCAGTCGTGGCAAAGCTTACCACCACCCAGACGAACAGCTCAATAACCGTGACTGCCATTATCGAGGTGAAGATTAGCGTGCCGGCGGTGTAGTAGAACGTCCACACCAGCTGCACAACCCACCACTCATCAGCCCCTTGAACCGCAGACGCGGACTTCTCCTTCCCTTCCTTGCTTTGAGCGGCGAGACTAGGCACCCCGGCATTTTTGGGATCCGCCGCGCCATCTCCTGGACGAGCGTTGGCCACAAAAGCAACCATCTCCTCCGCGTCCGAATGCCCATGTTGACCCTGCCGGCGCCTCTCTTCCCGCTCCTCCCAATCCCGCATCCACCGCTGCCGTACCCTAGACAGCCCCGCATGTATGGCCCCCGGCACGAATCCAGCCACATACCACACCAGCGCGAAAACCGGGAACGGGCAGCCGAGCGCCGCGCGCTTCGAATACACCTCCACCACCGCCAGCGCCGCATAGCACACCATCAGCCACACGGCCGTGCAAGCGACCAACGCCACAACAGCCCTCCTCCTCAGGTCCCACGCCCACTGCGCGAAGCGCGAGTTCCTCGTCGCGGCCGTGCGCGCATCCTCGCCCTCTCCGTCCGCGCCCTTCTTCCCATCAAACACCACCGGCACCAGCCCCAAGCCCAGCACGACCGTCTCGACGACGAAGTTCAGCCGGCGTGATACGGGCACGCTGCGCCGCTCGGGCCAGGCGATGTCCTTGAGCGTGAGCGGGATCAGGCCCATGACGAGGGCGGTGGCGGCGAACTGCTGCTTGCGCGCCTCGTCGGCCTTGGTGAAGAGGCAGGAGGCGGTGTTCCAGCACATCTGCGACGTGCCGTTGTAGAAGCGCCACCATGGCTCGAAGGGGGAGTAGACGATGGCGGAGGCGGGCGGGCAGCCGTCGTCGTCGAGTTGGGAGGAGTCGAGTTGGGCGGCGGCGGGGAGGATGAAGAGGGTGGCGAGAAGGATGAGGAAGATGAGAAGGACTGGGGTGGTTTGCGGCATGGTTGGAACAGTGGTCGGGCTGTTGCGCCCCGTGAGCTGCAAAGTTGTGTGCGAGGAGTGGGACTTCGCCGGTGGAATGGTGAGGTGTGGTTGTTTTGCGACCCGGAAGGTGACAGGCTGCAGAGGAATTTGAATCATACGGCGAGTCGTGGAATATTCATCGCAACCAGGCTGCTAATCGAGGCTGGGTTATACGTTCGTGGTATTGGGGGGGGCCAAAACACGCGTGGACCCCACAGGATTCTGCTGCAAGCCACATCCAACATTCACAACGTTCCGGCCAATCAGCCGAGCGAGCGTGAAGCGAGATACCAATTATGGTTTTGTGGGTGGATAAGCTGGCCCACAGTCCAACATCAGGTCAATCATTTTGTGATGAAAAAGGTGACATCCCGTGCTGTTTGGGCTTGTAAGCCGCGCTATCGGTACCACCCGTTGCTCGTTCGCGGACACGGCCCGGGCCGATTCTCTCAACTAAAGCCTTGAAAAGTCGGTGCATCCGATTCCTAAAATAGATCGTAAAGATATAAAAAAAATCCTCCGGGACATGACTCTGACCGCAAGGATAAACGCATGTAAGGAATGTAACAGCACACTCCCTAGAACGATACTCTCGACGGAGATGTTACCGACGTCCAGCATCAGCCCCGGCGGCTCTCTTATTTTGTTCGGTCAGGGGGATACATCGGCCTCCCAAACGGCCTAGTAGATGCAGAAGCCAGCACCATCAGCCGACTTCCGAGCCCCGCAGTATTTGAAACGCTTGTCCACCAACGCGAAGATCTGCTCCCACTCCTCTTCCATGCATGCATGACCGCTGTGTACGCTCATCATGCATATGTCCAAGTTGCTGAGGCATCGAATGAGCTGGAGCATGCGTAGGCGGATGAGCACTCACCGTATAAATCTACTCTCCAAATACGGCACGTTCCCGGCATCGGAAAGGCATCCCTCGTGAATCAGCACCTTGGCGCCATTCCTCATCGCCGGAATCAGGTTCTTGAGGAATTTGACGCAGTACTTCTGCGGCCAGTTGGGGAAGACGTGGCGGAACAGATACGCGTCGGCGACAGCGGTCTGCCAGCTCAGGATCCAGCATGCGCCGCCCTTGCTCCGCCGTCTCTGGCAGGTCCTGCACCACGAAGCGCAGCTCCGGCGCCACGCGGGCGATGGCGATGCTGACAATGTCCGTGCGATCCGCCAACCTGCATCCGCATATGCACCGCGCACTTCATCAGCGTCTCGCAGGAACCCCCGATGAACACAAACAGATTGGCGGGAAAGGGGAACACGTACGTCAACCAGCGTGCCCCCGGCCGAGGCTCTTCCAATCGTACGCCTGCAAGACGTTCTCAATCCGATGCGCCCGCCCGCGCACCAGCTGCGCCATCGCGCCCCCGTACACGCGCGCCCTCTCCGGCCGCTGGCCCACGTAGTTGAAGATGTTCTGCCCGCCAAACCCCAGCCTGAAGCCGTTCTCGTGCGGCTCCTGGCTGTCCGGGAAGGCGGACAGCGCGTCGACGGCGCGCTGGGCGGCGGGGCCGAATTCCTCAAAGGTTCAGCTTTGCATAGTGCAGAGTAATCCGCGTTTGCATTTCTCCCAGTTCACCGCTGGCAGCCTTCTGGCTCGCTAAGAAGCCAACCTGAGCTACTTTTACTGCATTCTCACTTCTGGAGCTTTGGCAGAGCCGCACTCTTGAGTGATCCCTTTCCAAGCATTTGTGTTGGAACGAAAAAGCGTGACGCCACGCTCAGAATCTGAGCTGGCAGGCGTCTCTTAACCCCAAAAGTTTGCCATGGTAATCTTGCTCTGAGAAAATAATGAAACAGGTTGAGACCTCCCTTTAGCCTAGACGGTACCGTAACTCTACTTTCACGATTTATTTATTTTTTTTTTTTGGAATTGGTTTTGACATTATCTACATCGTTGGAAGAAAACTGTCATATCTTAATGTCATCATTGAGCATCCAGTGGCTTCTGGCCCCAGGTGAGATATAATTTGAAGTATAGTTGTTGTTCCTTCGAATGCAAGAACTCCTTGACCACAGCAGCACTGAGTGCCTCGCTCTGTACCAAGTCCCAACCGAGGACACGAGTGAAAACTGCTAGACAGGTGGGACTGACACAAGTTGGGTTAGCCTCGGATGGCGCATGGTGACACACAACCTACCGGACAGCTTCCAAAACATTCAGCATGGCAACCTTTCCAATTTCCGTCTTACCTTTGTCCCACGTGCCAATCGGAACACGAATGCATTCCTGATGCACGTTCACGAAGCCAGCCTTTCTCAACTCCTCGTCATGCAAGTGGGCGACATTGAACCACCTCTCAACCTTCTTGGTCGCTTCGTCAACCTTGTTCACCCAATACCATGCCTGAGACTTTTCCTTGTCAAAGTCTGTTTTATCGGTGTAGAACATAGCAGTCGGCTCGTGGCTCTCCACCCAGCCGCCGGGTCTGAGGTGCTCATAGGCCTGCCGCCAGAGCTTTCCCCAGTCCTCGATTCCGGCGTAGATGTAGCGCGAATGGATCAGGTCGAATTGGCCCTTCTCCGAGAACACCCAATCCGCATTTGCATCATCAACAATGAATTTGCAGTTCGGCGCCGTCCCTTTGCTGTTGTCAGTCGATGTTCATGAACTGAAGTAGTTGAACCCGACAGGGCCGTGTATCTTACAATGTGGCTGGATGGGACTCAAATCAGTCCCGATGACCTGGCAGTCAGGGCACTTATCAGCCAGGTCAAGCGCCCAGATGCCTGTTCCGGTGCCAATGTCGAGACATAACTTCGGATCTCTCAAAGGCGCCCTGTAAAGCTCGCCATCCATAGCAAGCGTGAAGCAATGCCCCATCAGGTCCAGCCGGTCTTGCTCTTTCTCATCTTCCGGCAGGAAGTACAACCCTTCGCGATGCGCATGGTACCGCCGACCGTTCTCAAACTTTCCGTTCAGTATTGATGAGGTCACCGAGGCCGAAAGCTCTGACAGAGCGGGGTCAGTTTCGTAGGTTGAATCACTGTCGCTCGCTGCCATGGCTGGTGAAATCGAAAATGTCGCTGCAAATCTGGGCAACCCCGACTTTTACCGCATTTATATCTATGCGAACGCACGAATCCGACGCTTTGGTTGCGGCGCAGTGAACTGATGAGCACCCGAAAATGTGGGGACCGGACGAACATCATCTCCTCGCGCGGTTGATGATTGGTGTCCGGCTCTGAGCGTGACGGCGAACTTCCTATTATGTGTTTATAGACGAGTCTTTGACACGTGCGGGTAAGTTTCATGGAACGCACGGTGATAGCAAGCGGATTAAAATCCCTTTCTGGACCAATTGTTTATGGGTACCTAGTCGTGTCTTTTTTTTTTTTTTTTCTTGATGAAAAACTCCGACCCGGAATCTTCTACCAACGACTGTCTGACGTTTTTCACTCGGCCGAGTCCTTCCTTCGCCCTTTGCGGGACGTGTGTGATACGACCAAACGCCACCAACTCACGGACGCATGGGCTATCCGGCAGTCGGGGCGAGCAAAAAAGGCCTGCAACGTCAGACGAGATAGATGATTGGCCCTAGCCATGCGACAAGATATAAAATGAAAGATTGAGAATTTAAATCTAGTAGAGAAGGTCTAGCTAATAAGGATGGCGCATTCCGCACGATGAAGAGACTGATGAGTTCTACTCAAGCATGCGTCCGCCCACAGCTGGGATTGCGGGCACTCAGCCAGCCTTTCCTAAGACCCTCCGCACTTACCCAGGGTGCAAATACCGGCTCGACACGTATATCAACACGGGAGAACCACGTGGCGTACTGCTCCCCGAATGTCGTTGGGTCTGGACTGCTTTGGTAAGATCGATGTTGATTAAAGCTATTTGAAACATTTTCCCGAAATCTCTCAGGACCAAGCTGTATATACTAATATCTACAGCTCAATGAGGAGAGGAACGAAAGCCACATCCAGACAATACAGAGAAGATGATGTGGGAGACCCCAGAAGAGGCTGATGACGAGGACTTGAGGAGCACCATCGCCAGATGGGACAATTCAGTCTGACGTGTTCAAAGGGCCATGGCGGTCTGACAGGAGGTTACAGATCTCATACCATTGCGTGTATGTAGATAAAATAAGTTATGGCCAAATTTGAGTCATGTTTTGACGTGCAAGTCACCGCCAGCATTTGATAAACAATGGCCTTCATGATCGATCTTTATGCAATGCTTTGATGTCTCTCTCGACCAAAACTTCATTATTTCTATTTGTTGTCTCAGCCACTCGACGGATAGAAATATATAATGTAAGCATTCTTCCAATTCTTTGCAGGCTCGAGTAGCCCAAATATCCACACAGTTCCAGGTCACTGCCACGCCCAGCCTCATGCCATCCACCACGCACAGCTTCCCATTCATGCAGCTGCCCCCCGAGATACGTAGCACAGTTTACCATTTCGCCCTCGGCGGGGACAGAGCCGACGTATTCCTACAAGCCCGGCCACCGGAGCCCACGGCAACCACCCAACCCTCCACCTCCGGCGAAACCAACGACCCCCCGCCTCCCATTCCCCTTACCTACACCGCAATCGCCTGCCGCGCCGCACTCCAAGGCACCAGCGACCTAGCCACCGCCACCGAGCTCGACCACGCCGACTACCCCCTCCGGCGCACCTGCACGCGCTGCCGGCGCTGCAGGCCCGTGGCCGGGCCCCGCCTGTCGCCGTCGTCCCTCCTCCTCACCTGCCGCACCATCTCGCGCGAAGTCCTCGCGCAGCTCTATTTCCGCACGACCTTCGTCGCCGCCTCCTCGCGCACGCTGGCCTCCTTCCTCCGGCAAATCGGC
>JAJJID010000684.1:0-15414 GCA_022204955.1 Macrophomina pseudophaseolina
TCGCTGTAGCTGACATGACTGGAATCGGCTTGGCGCGCGTTGGCGGAGAACGTACAGATTCCGTTCGTGGCCACTTGCATGGACCATTTTGCCTTTTAGGCTTCTCTCGATACCCACGCCCTAGTTTGGATTAAATGCGGGCCTTGGTCGCGCGCAGGAAGAAAAAGGCTAAAACTTTTGCTGCATCCGGCAGCGCGCACGGCAGGCACCAGCACCGACAATGGTCATCATCATCAGCAGCAGCATCATCATCATCATAATCAATCATCATCACTATTACTTTGCCTGCCCGCCAGACCCTGGCTGACGTAAGGAGAACGTCTTCGATTGCTGGTGCAACCTGGCAGCTGCCGGGCGGTGGCACACCCAGGGATGTGTTGTAAAGCTTCGAAAAAGTTTGCGAGTGGCGGGCTTTAAGGTTGCGTTGGACTGGTGGGATTCTTGTAGTAATCCTCGGCGCGGATATATCGGATCTGGATGCGATGATAGGTTTGACATGCGCGTCTCCTGCTCGCTCCTCTACATACACACAAAGACAAGTACGGGTACGGAATATAGCTGTGGTAGCACCATGGCATCGCTCCACGCCCTGAACTGCGTGCGACCACGCTATCGGGCATGAAACAAGGGCGCGCTGGTCTGCTGGATTATTTTAATTGCTGAGGGCGTTGTGGCACTCGGTCCATCGATAGCAGTATCTCATCAATACGGCGGCAGCCCCTGACTGGCTGCGCGGCGGCGCTCTTCGCACGCCGTTTGCATCACTTGGTTCGTCGATTTTTCGCGGCGTTGATGGTGCTGATTGGGCGGGGCGCGTCAGGAGAGGCAAGGCCGCGGTGCTTATCATCATGCAGCGCGATCCCTTGGTCGACTAGGCTCGGCCAAGTTATCGTTGCACGTTGGCTGTGGCTGCACCTATTCTATGAATAATCGATTTGTCGTACCGGCTGCGGCGGAAGGGGCAGCCAACCCTGTCGCTATTAGGCTGTAGGCGTGAGTAGAAGCACGCAAGCTCTTGCTGGAAGGAGTACGATGCGCCAGGCCGATCCTGCTCGCAGCAGATCCAAGCGATATTTGTAGACTCGCGCACAACCACTTGCCCCGACCGCCCCACGCAGCGCCTCCAATTGCTGCGTCCGCGTTGTCGACCGCGTTGACCGGTGCCCGCGATCTGCGGGTGACAGAGACGGCTGGACGGTGACGGAATCGTCGTCATGGGCAAACTGGCTCCGAGTCTGGCTCTGGCGCTGGCACTCACTGGCACTGGCACTGGCTTTGGCAGGCAATCTGGCTCTGGCACAGGCATGGCGCCACCGGACCTGGACCTGGGCGGGGACCTGGATCTGGCCTGGCCCTGCGCCGGAGTAACTGTTGCTGCTGCTGCTGCTGCTGCTGCGCCGTGGGGCCAGTTGGTTGTAGAGGACAAGACGCACTGCTCGTAAGCGATCTCGTATCAGCGTGGCGGCGACTGAGAGCAGCGCTCAGCTTGGTCCGGCTGCCCTCGTGCCCATCAGGGGACGTGTCGCGGGCAGTCAAGCGTCTCGCGTACTTCCAGAATAATCCGCTGCCCGCCAATTTCGTGCGCAGCGCCACACAACGGCGGCTTCCCAGCACTACCCCCTGCACGGACGGCCCTAAAGGTTAATCGCCCTTCCTGCCCTCGGGGCGGTCAATTACGCGCTAATCTACTTTATACCTTTGAGCTATATTGGTTGCAATGTTTTACTTTATTAAAGAAGCCATGCGGTCCCACACTAAGTGTGCGCTTGCATATACATAGGCACATCCTTCCTTCCTCGCCTGCCGCTGCCTCTGGCCACTGCCTCTGACTGACCTGACTGACCTGACTGCCACTGCCTCTGCTTGCCCAGCCTCCCGAGACAAAGCTGTGCTCGTTTGGTGCGTGGCGCCCGTCCCTGCCCACTTCTTTATGTGGCATGCGGCCCTTTATTTGCAAGCACTGCTGACATGTGTCATCGCATAGGCTCCGGGAAATTTCGAACTGCCAAGAATGGAACTGCGATGCGATCAAGCTAATAAGAAACCGCCGCCCATTCTCGACACCAAGCCTGACCTCCGCCCTTCTGACGAGTCATCCGTCACCATGATGGACGTCGACCACCGTCCCCAGGACGCCGACCACCGCCTCACCCACTCCCATCCCTCCCCGGCCTCCCAGTCAGCACATGCTCCTGCCTCTGCCTCCACCACCAGCTCCGCCCACCACTCTCCTATTCCTGCGCCTCACCAGAAGCCTACCTTGCCGCCAATCAGTGGCCGCCCGTCGCCGCCCGCCTCGTCCAGGTCGCGCGAGTACAGCCTGCCGGCACAAACACCCACCACCAATGGCCACAGGCCCAATGGCTCCGCCGTGGCGTACCCCAGCCCTAGTCCGCAGGAGGTGTCTATGGATGCCCTCTCAAGATTGCAGACCCAGGTTCAGTACAACACCGCAGGACTCCAGACCCAACGACGGGATTTCGAGAACCTCACCAACACCGTTAGCCACCTATCAGATAAGGTGATCCACATTGAGAATGTGGTAGCCGCTCTAAGACGAGAGCTCCAAGCTCGTCCAATCGCACCAGCGCCACCTGCTCAGTCTGGTCCCGGAGCCAGTCTGGACGACGCGACTCTGGAGGTCTTCGCCAGCAATCTGACCAGTGTGGCCTCTAAGGTCAGCGAGGTGGATGCGCTCAAGATGCAGCTCGAGATTGTCAAGCGGCGCATAAAAATAATGGAGGAGGCGGCAGCAGCAACAGCAGCATCATCGACCCCTCCCAGCAACCCGGCGCCATCGCAACCCGCTGGTCCGTTTGCATCTCCTCGAGAGCCGGCTCAAATACACCCACCTCATCCCATGCAGCATGCTCCTCATCTTGGCCATACACACCCGCCGCCACCGCCACCGCCACACCACCACCAAGCACCGCCTTTCCACGCCTCTCCTCCCTTGCCGCGGCTAAGTACTCCAGGCCACGCGGATCTACGCCCCGATCTTAGACCGGCGCCTGCAGTCCAACCGTACCATCCTAACTCCCAGGAGATGCACAGCGCGTCAACTTCCGCAAGCCAACCGGGCCAGCAGGGCCAGAACAGCGGCTGGGTCTCGGTCAACCCGAGTGCCAAACGGCAACATCCTAATGGCGTAGATAGCCCAATGGATGGGCGTTCCGAGACGATGGGATCGCCAAAGCGTCCGAAGCTTGCGCCTCTAGAGCCGAGAGTTGGCGGACCGGAATCAACCCCGGCGTCGACGCCCATGAGGTACGACCCGGTGGAGAGAGACGGCAGAGATCACCATGCGGAGGCTGCTTTGCGCGAACAGCAGCAGTACGCAGCTGCGACGCCGACTCAATTCGTCGCATATAACTCCAGTGAACAAGGACATCCTGAAGAGGCTTGGCGTTCAGAGTCGCAGCATGCACCCTCCTCGGCGGGCAGGGAGTCGAGGCGCGGAAGAGGAGGTGGTCGTGGCCGCGGTCGTAGGAGCTTGCCTGCGGACTCTCGGGAACTTGGCACGCCGGAGTGGGACAAACCTAGTTACCAGGCCGGGCCGGAAGGTTACTATCACATGGAAGTTTTACCAAATGGCAATAAAGTTCCCCGAGGAAACGGTATCGTGCGCCGCGGTTCAGGAGGCAACGGACCCATCGCTATGAGACCGATCGAAATGACGCGCCCGACTACCGGCGGTGACCCGTATGCTCACACCAAGAAGACTAGGACGAAGCCTGTTCGCAATGCGGATGGCATCCTAATTCGCAAAGATGGAAGGCCAGACATGCGTTCGCAGAGCAGCGCCGCCAATCTCCGCAAGGTTCATGCCCGCAAAGAACAAGAGCGCATCTTGGAACAGCGCGCTAACACACCGACTTCGGGCATGACTGGAGCGTCGATGACCAACGGAAGCCAGAATGGTAGCCACACAAACGGCAGCACACCAGAAAAGGATGCTGCGCCCGGGGATGCCCATGATCGGCACGAGGCCATTATGAAACAGATGTTCCCTAATGGTGTGAATGATCAGGTCAACCGTCGCAACTTCCATGACCAATTCTTCCCCGGCGGCTCGTCTCCCACAGCAACCAAGGTCAAGCCTGAGGTTGACACCCCTTCGGAGCAGTCCGTGTCTGAGGTTGAAGAGTCTGCAGAAAAGGAATCTCAAATCAACGGCCACAACACAAGGTCGCCAACGTCTGAGGTTCACGAGAGCGACAAGATGGATGTTTCGCAGGATCATCCGGCGCCAAAGGCCGTCTCCCAAGCGGCGTAATTACGAGATGGATAAAATGATCCGGGGGTAGGTGACGATGGTTTCTTTCTAAAGGTCTGCATATATGGTTTGCTTTACTGGGATCGTGGCAACAGGAAAGGAAGTTTGGTTGATATGGCTTTTCATTTTGTGCGGCGAGGGAACCGCATACTGGGTGGGCGGCAGATTCTTTCATTTGATCGGAGATTTCTTTGCTGTACTGGATGTGGAAATTGGTATACCCGCGAGTATCATTTCATCGTTGAGGGCCCACGGCGATCTTTCAACATATAGCGAGTCAGGTTTCAGGCCACTTACTTCTGTGAAGAAGTGGAATCGTTGAATACACCTAATTCCCTTTGTTCATTGAAGAAAGATGCGCTGGATATAGTAACATGTTGGAAGATGTGGTTGCCTTAGGCCGGCTCCATGGCAGGGTGCTGCAGCGTGGTGACGTCGACTGCCGCGGCCCGAGTCATGGCTTGAATTTCTATCTACGTATGCACGGCGATTTCGCAACGCCCTGCAACTCACCACAAAACGTCGCAACGCCACAACACCACAACCTGAAGATTACCGCTACAATGCGCGCAGCGACACCGCAAGCTCTCAGTTGGCTTCGCACTGTCATCCGGCGCGAGCTACAGCTCACCATACTGCGGTCAACCTCGCTGCGGCCCTCATCGCACCTCCGCATCCGCACCTCCGCAGCGCTCTCCACACATTCATCCGCCCGCGTATTTGGCACGACAAACTCTCGCCATCAGAGCTCACATACATCCTCGGCACCGTCGCCGACGCCGCAACACACGCATTATTCCTTCTTCCCCAAGACGCTGCCCCACGGTCCGCCGCCAGCGGGGCCATTCGCCATCGACCTGCGGGCGCTGCGCAACGAGTTCCTCCAGCTTCAGGCGGGGGCGCACCCGGATCGACACAGCGGGGCGGACAAGCGGCGGGCGGAGGCGCTGTCGGCGTGCATCAACGAGGCGTACCGGGCGCTGCAGAACCCGCTTCTGCGGGCGCAGCACCTGCTGCAGCTGCGCGGCATCGACGTAGCCGAGGACGAGCGGCTGAAGGTCGAGGACCCGGAGCTGCTGATGGAGGTGCTGGAGGCGCGCGAGCGCATCGAGGAGGCGGAGAGCGAGGAGGCGCTGCAGGATATGAAGGAGGAGAACGAGCGCAGGATCGAGCAGAGCGTGGAAGTGTTGGACGGGGCATTCAAGGAGGATGATATGGATAAGGCAAAGGAAGAGGCGGTTAGGTTGAGATATTGGGTCAATATCAAGGATAGTCTGGATGCGTGGGAGCCGGGGAAGCCGGTCGTGCTGCAGCATTAGATGGCGGGAGGAAAGAATTGCAGTCTGAGCAGAGTTTCTGATCTCGTGACACATTGTATATTCCATGTACGTGTTATGTAAGACGTCTGCCGCTGCTGTGTAGAAAAGCAAGCCCTATCACTGTGTAAGTCTCAGGGAGTCCCATTCATCCCAGAAACTTTCTTCTCCTCTCATACCCACAACACTCTGCTTAAGTGTGTGTTATTTCGGCCAAGTTTATACATGGTAATAAACGCAATTTGGGCCCAAAAAGCCACAAGTGACGGTGGCGGGCCAACACTGAACAAGCTCCGTGCCACACGAGCGTGTCGACGTCTGTGGAGGGCTACGTATTCCGTAAACCCTCGTTCCGCTTCTGCTGAAGATTTTCGCAGTAAACACACGCTCGGGCATTGTCTGCTAGTCAGTCCCATCTCCTGCCCTTCATCTTTGTACGTTCGCTTTCGGAAGCGGTCGGACGTCCCTCGCCTCGACAGCTGCACATGATGTCGTGCAGCAGATAGCTGCGGTGCCATGGGCAAATGCTTAATCGGAAGGACGCAGATTAGGGCCGCTCCTTGCATTGCCGGGTCGTATCGAGACGAAGCATCAGGCCAAATGAACAAAGGATGCTGCATACTCGAGAGAATTTATGCTTCCGGGCTACCATTAACCTTCGGCGGTGATTGGGCGGGTGCTCGGAGCAGACAATTTCACACCGCTTCGAGGAGACGTCGCACGCATTCTTGCAGAGCTGCTTAACAGATGTTGGGGTGACACCGCATATCCCATTACTTGCTGCGCATGAATCACGGGCAGAGATCTCGTGACGGGCGGGTGCAAAGCAGGACCCCTGAAGGCCGGGTCGTATTCGGGGCGATATAGAGTACCATCTATAGTTATGCTTTTGCGCATCGACCAGGGTGCGACGAGGACGCAGAAAAGCTCCTGCCGAATGGACGAGAAAAAGCAAGCTAATGACAACGTCTAACCGGGGCCTGAAACGAGGACGGCCGAGCGTGCTGTCAAGACTATTGCCATGTATGGTTGCATATGCCACAGGGTTCGATAGTCCTGCTGCTACACGTCCCGGAATAATTTTCGCAGGCTGATCTGTTTCATCTGGACTTGCGTGATCACGCCCGAGACACGCTGGATGCCAGTTTTGGATGCCCGCCTGGGCGAAGCTGGCAGCTGGCCTTCTGTCCTCTGTCCGTTTCGAGCAGAGTGATTTCCTGACGTCATCGACTCGCCCGCGTCCGCCTGTGCTCCGAACGCGTTCGCGCGGCACTCTCTTGCAAACGCCCCCGCTGACGGCTATCGCTGTCGCAGAATTGGCCCGAGACGTGTGTTGCTCGACACTTTCCCTACCCGTCCCAATTCCCGTTGGAAACACACGCCAATCAGCGATGGCGACAAAGCGAACCCTTGACGCCTTTTTCAGCCCCTTGTCGCAGTCGACTGTCACACAAGAACGTCAACTTCTGGAGAGCCAAGCCCGGCCGACAAACAACAACAAGAAACAGAGGACTGAACTCCAATCCGACGGCCGGGAGCGCCTGCCGCCGCCTTCGGCGGGACCTCCCTCCACCCACCGCACCTATCCCTTCCCCATACCCCGTCTCCCCGCCCCCATCACCTCCATACTCAGTCCATCCGCCAATGCGAGCCCAGGACACGACACCACAGCCGCCAGCAGTCCCCTCACATCGTCCCCAACCCTCTCCACTAACCCCATCACCACCGCAACCTGCCCCGCCTCAATCGGCCTGCCCATCAACGACAAGCCCAATCTCGACCTCGTCTACTTTGAGCCCTTCCTGCCTCGCCCCTCCGCCAATGCCCTCTTCTCCTTCCTCCGCGCCTCCCTCCCCTTCTACCGCGTCCGCTACCGCATCCAGCGCGGCGGCGTCGACACCCAGATCAACACGCCCCGCTACACCACCGTCTTCGGCGTCGACGAGACGGCAGCCTTCGACGCACTCTCCGGCGCGGTCATCGACCGCTCCAACGGCAGGCCCGTGCCGCGCGAGCGCTATAGACGCGCGCCGCGCCCGCTGCCGCAGTGCCTGGAGGCGCTGCGTGTCGCCGTCGAGCGCGAGACGGGCGAACGCTTCAATTTTTGCCTCGTTAACTACTATGCGAGCGGCGAGGACAGCATCTCGTACCACAGCGACGACGAGCGCTTCTTGGGGGTCGAGCCGGCGATTGCGTCGCTGTCGTTGGGCGCGAGAAGGGACTTTTGTATGAAGAGGAAGCCGCCCCCGGCGATGGCGGCGGGGACGTTGGCTGGTGGCGGGACTGCTGTTGGTGCTCGGGGGGAGGCGAGCAAGCCGTTGAAGCTGCCGTTGGGGTCGGGTGATATGGTGTTGATGAGGGGGAAGACGCAGGCGAATTGGTTGCATAGCATCCCGAAGAGGAAGGGCGGGGAGAGTGGTAGGGGGAGGATCAATATCACGTTCAGGCGGGCGATGGTGAAGGGGGGGACGGAGAATTACTACCAGTATAACGTGGGCGATGGCCCGGTGTTCAGGTGGGATGAGGAAAAGGGGGAGATGAGGACCTGGGAGCAGGTCAAAGAAGCGGGAGGTGGAGGGGAATTTTTGGTTTCCGAGGAGGATGGAAGCGACCTTGCGGGAAAAGAAGCTGAGAAAGCGCTTTAGGTGGACGAACTGTAGAAGTGCGGGTAACAAATACTGTGATATGAAGAGAACGAGCGCACGAAACTGGCAGCCATGGAGATTTCAGCATTCTAATAAAGTTGGCAACTCACCAAAATGTCTGCGGAATGGTCTTTTTACTGGTCTTTAGCATATATTCTGTTTTCCTTTCACCCTTCAAAGGAAGATATACACCTCCAACTCACACTAGAGGCTTGTGGCCAAGGTTAGGAGTCCGTTAGCTAGAGGCAGTATAAAGAGCCAACTATAAAAACAGACTAGATAAATAAAGATACACCTTAGATATAGAAGTGGAAAAAGCGAAATAAATTAGAATATATGCCGTTGGTATTCTACTTTCATTTACAACTCACTCATCCCAAAATCTACTAAGGACCACTAGCATGCCTTCAGCTAAGTATGGGCCCTCAATCTGGGGATGATGCAGTGAATGAGTTATTGTTTGCTTATGGGCCAGGGTGGATGCTCAAACACCGTATATGTGTCTATGCTGCTCTTACAATGCTTTTCGACCTCTTGGGACTCGACCGACGAGAGTTTCAGAAAATGCGAAGAGAGCATGGTGAACAGCGACGTCATATAACGTAGCAGAACAGAACACGTGGACATGGCTCACTATATTCCAAGTCGAGATGCCTCTTTATGACATGGAATGCTAATCAACGTGGTTCGCAATCTATTTCCAATCATTGCAATCCGCAACGTAACCATGAGTTGAGAGCATCAGGCTTGTTTGTTCCTCGCCTCGAAGCAATAGCGTACGGAATATTTTGGCATAGATCATGCCATTAAGCTTAGTGGATGTGCTGGAGGATTTCTCAGCTAGTAATACCGCTGCCCGAGATATATCTCTCATCAGTATTAATTGGCTTTTCAGAAGATTCACATTTAGCAGTATTGCACTCCGCGTAGAATCGAACTATAGGAGCATGAATTCGACATGCTTTTTTTTCTTTTCTTTAAAAAAATAATAACAGTCACGTAAAATACCCCTACAGCATGAAGAGACAGTGTGATGTTCATCCATACGACAATCATACTCCCTCATCACTTACGGCAACCTGAACGAGGTGTCTAAAGATAAATGACTGAAAAATTGATTGTGTGTCCATCTGGTCGATTGCTTCAACCCGCAAGCGCAGGCGTTTCTTGCACTGCATTGATCTTTGGGAACATGAGCCATCCACCGTGGCAAGATTTCAGTCAGTCTACAGGCAAGCGTCATGCTTTTTGGCCAAAAATATTTCCCAGGTGAAGTGTGCTGGCGAGCTCACAGAGAGGAGACCACCAAAGTACCTGGCCCTATCCCAGCCTCTGCATGCGTGAACGAATTCATCGAGTTGGAGATCTCTGAAGAAGGCAAAGCGGTTGCTGGCCCTTTACATGGTACAGAACAATGGAGGTTAGCGTGGACGTGCTATGGCACGTGACTTAGGACCGTGTTTTGAGGTCTGGAACACGCGAGGGGAGAATGATATCATGGAATCGTTGCCGCCCTATCGGCGGGACCAGCAAGAAATGCAGCGACTTTATCGGCCGTCACTCCGTCAGAATCGCTGAACAACCCGTAACAGGGCGAAGTGTAGACCGCTGCCTCTTCCACAGTTCAAGAGCGAGATGTGCAGGGCATAGGCAGACCGCGGCCGGTGGCGATGGGAGGTCTTGGGTTGCTTCGTTTTTGGTGGTATGACCATGGGATTGCAGGGCCAGGATGAGGGGCGCGGGTGGATTGACCGGCGGTTGGTTGGCCTGACATCTCGGTCAGCAGGCGAGGCAGCTGAGTAAGAGCGCGGCTCAGAGAGGTTTTTGGCTGAGCGACAGCGCTGGGCGCAGGCACGCGCGATGATGGCGAACGCTGGAGGAGTCGTGGAGTCGCAGGCAGTGACGGCGGGGCCCCAAGGCGATGACATCGTGCGAGGGAAAAGCTCAGCGCGGAGTTAGGAGATTAGCGCGTCGACTGTCGTGTCGACAGTCGACGGCTGTGCATCTGTAACTCCAGGTCAATAGGGGCCTATGAGTCACATCGCGTGAAGATAGCTCTGGGAGCGCTCTGGAAGGCGCAGGGAGGACGACTGACCCGGTCTTGGCGGAGGCGCTTGTTGTGAAGATAGCAGACGGCACGCTCGCTGCTCCTCTCTCCACCTCCAGCTGCGCGCGCCAGCACCCACTGCCAACCACGCTGTGCGCACCCCCATCGCTCCCCATCGCCCCGCGCTCCGTCAACTCTCGGTCGCTGCTTTGTCGCGAGCGACCCGCGCGCCCGTCTTCCACGCTTTTACCGGAGAACCGTCGAGGTGAGCGCAGCCGTGTGCCGAGCGACATCACAGGCCTGGCCGGTGCTGGCGCCAGAGCGAGGGCGCCGCACTATTTCAACTCGCGGCCCCCTCCAAACCCAATTGTGCGAGTCGCCGACGCTGACATTGTCTTTCGAGCTTGGTAGAGCAAGCCCCGCCCTCTGCGTCCCGCCCCAGCCCGCTGTGACGCCTCTGGAGTTACCGCGGCGTTAAGCCCTCTCCCGACCGACCTCTTCCACCATCCAATCGCCCACCATTCTTCCCTGACTAGCCGCCAGCAACCCTTCCGCACACTGTGCCTGGCCGGGACACGCCGTTGCGTTTCTGGCATATACCTCGACGCGTCGGCAAGAGCAAACATTGTTGTTCTGGGGCACCGTCGGTGGGCCAAGCTATCGAGGGGCTGCGAGCATATCAGACAGTCTCCCTGCCACAGCCTCTGCGACCTGCTGTACTTAAAAGCCCTGTCTGACTCTCGGCGTGGACTTAAGCCATCTCCGCCCTCACTCCCGCTTTCCCCAAACCAATCACTCTACCCGTCTCGTCCAAGCCCTGCCCGCCAGGCTCCAGTGCGACCATCCCTTCAACACGGCATTGGCCTTGCTGCGCTTCAAATTTGTTGTGCTTTACAACCAACTTGAGCTCTACCTTGCGCCTTAGCGATACCCAAGCCGAGAACACGGGTTTCTGGGGCTGCTGGTCAGATCATTGCCTCTTCGCACCCACTTATCCGATTCCCAATTCATTTTCTTTGCTCTCGGACTTTGCGAGCTTGGCAACCCTTTACTCCGCCCTCCCATCCGCCCAAAATGACGCCCACGCCGCCCTCTGCCTCCTCGTCCAATTCTGGCCAGTCACCAGATGGCCAGTTTCGCGTCGTTCGAAAGAGGAATAGGGTGCCCCTCTCATGTGCACCCTGCAGACACAGGAAGTGAGTGCCTGTCCATCCAATGGGAGTGTAGTTTGCTGATTTCCGCGGACAGGCTGAAGTGCAACCGCGGGCACCCTTGCGACAATTGCACCAAACGAGGTGATAATGCCTCCTGCACATATGCAACTCCTGGGAGTCGTAAGAAGAGCTCATCCAATCACAGCGCCATGACTTCTCCCGATGACATGCAAAACCGTATTGACCGCCTGGAAGGGCTGGTGCTATCACTAATGACGAATGGCTCTCAATCGGCTGGCCCGGCTGCCGCCGCAGCAGCAATTGCGAGCATGAACGTCCCCTCCAACTCGCAGAGTCATCACGGCAGTATCAGCAGTAGTAGCACCAACATGGACACCACTGTCGAGGTCGATGCACCCGAGCCAATCAAAGAAGAGCAAGGGGGTACAGCTCACGAAGACAGCGACGTTGAACAGGTAGCTAAGTCCATTGGAGTAATGAAGGTGGACAACAACAAGACGATTTTTGCTTCGGAGGCCCATTGGTACGCCATCTTAGGCGAGGTATGTTTACTATCGGACAATCCGCATCGCGCGTTCCTTCAACTGACACGGCATGCAGATTGCCGAGGTGAAGACGTACTTCAACGACCACAAGAAGCAGTACGAGGAGCAACTCCGTAGGCATCAGACAGCGTATACGGACGACATCAGCCCCGGCACTGCTTTCCTGTTTGGCTCAGTGCAGCCCGCAGAAAGGGCGGAACTCATGGCTGCGTTTCCCTCCAAGACAGTGGCCGATCTCCTGATCACCCGATACTTCAATGTCTATGACCCCGGCTTCCGTGAGTCCATGGCGTAGCCTTAAACAACTATCTCAAGCCACTGACCTTTTTCAGATATAATTCATGGACCAACCTTTCAAAGACAGGTTCGTTGTCCTGCATCACTTTGCATGAAGTTTCTTCGAGGCTGACTAATCGCCCAGTATGACCAACATTGGCTGAATCCGGAGGAAACTCCGGTTATTTGGCTGGGTATGGCTTATGCCATGATGTGCATTGCCCTTCAGTCTTACCATCGGGCAGGAGATGAGCCACCGGAGTATCGTGGGAAAACTTGGGACATGTCCAGCGAGTACAGGAGGCGATGTGCACAGTCCCTCCTGAGGGCCGATATTACGGCACCCGTGGCGAATATGCTGGAAACGCTGATTCTCCACGTCCAGGCTGAGTATGCTCGTTCCAAAGACGCGGAGGTTGGCGTTCTGGTCAGCTGGACCATCATTGTTCGGTTAGCGATGCGCATGGGCTACCACCGAGATCCTGCGCCTTACCGAGCACTCTCGCCTTACAATGGGGAGATGCGGCGACGAGTTTGGTGTGTTGTGAGGAAGATGGACCTTCTGTTCTCTCATCAGATGGGCCAGCCACCTATGATTAGAGCGACAGATACCAGTACAGAGTTGCCGCGCAATATCTACGACGACGAGCTCTACGAGGAGATGAAGTCACTCCCTCCCTCAAGACCGATGACAGAGGCCACCCCCTGCTCTTACATGATCACGAAAGCCCGTCTTGTCTATGGTTTCTCTGAAGTAGTGGAGAAATCTCAGGTTCTGAGCTGCACATCATATGATGGAATCACGAAACTGGATCAACGACTGCGCGAGATCCATGCGGATACACCACCTCATCTCCAGATGCGATCAATGGAGGAATCAGCAAGAGACCCTGCGACATTGATCATGCAGCGTTTCAGCCTGGAACTGCTATATCTGAAGGCACAGATCGTTCTCCACAAAAAATTCCTCGGTCCGTCGCGTGAAAATGCCAGATACGCGTATTCCCGCCGCACCTGCATCGATGCATCGATGGCTATGCTTCGGCACCAAGCCACGATCCATCGCGAATCGCAGCCTACCGGTCGCTTACGGACAGTCAAGTGGTTCATTACGTCCCTGACGATGAACGACTTCCTTGTGGCTGCGATGGTCATTGCTCTAGACCTCTACCACATGAATGAGCAGGAGCGTGCAGGTCGCTCTCCGGCTGGTGATCCTTATGGCTGGCCTCACAATCGACGGGACGAGATGTTTGCCGCTCTAGAGCGCGCGATCCCTATTTGGAACGAGTTGCAGAATGGTTCCATGGAGGCATACAAAGCCCATGCTGCGTTAAGCGTCATGTTGAACACGCTCAAGTCGAACCAACCGGCCAGAGCGCCGAATTTCGCTGCTGCGGCGACGGCATATCCGGCCACTGCTAACAACCAGGATGACGCGAATGTAGCGCCGGAACATTCTGCGGCTATGACTCTGGGAATGCTCAGCACTGGTGCACTGATTCCAAACAGCTCCAACATGTTTGACACACGGCCAACCTATCCCGCTTCCATGGGCAATATCCTTAACGATCCTCTTCCTCCAGTTTCATCTGGAAGCGGTTTAACTCCGCAATACGCGGGTCCATCGTCCAGCGGAGAAAATAACGGGCCAGTTTCTGCAGCCAGTCCATTTTCGCAAATGTTTGGCGCTTCCAACATGTCCCTACAGGGCATAGACATGCCCTCTACCAATCTTGATTGGGTTAGTATTTGCCGTTGAGACGGACAATAACCGATAGTTCGACTAACAAGAATACAGGATGCTTGGGACTCCTACGTGCAGGGGACAGCCATGGACCCGTCAAACCCCGTGTGGCCCATGGGCATACCCGATTTGATGTCCGATACGAATGTATTACCAACACAACAACAATCTTCACCAAACGGTTCCCAACAGCAGCAACAGCAACAAAGTCAGATCAATCCAGCTTTCATGGGCGGCGGAAGTGTTTTCATGGGTAACGGTACCCCTGAGAGAAACACGATGTAGAAAAGATGGGAAGGCGTAAATGAGTCTTTCGTGATTCCATTCGCTGGGCGTTTTAGTGACGGCTCTTTATACCAATCGGAGCATCAAACACTGACGATGACGGAACGGGATCATTCACTGAGTATCGCAACGGAGTATTTGCTAGTCCTGATGTGTGCATGGGTTACAAGCGAAGGAGTGCTTGACAGCTGGCGGACAAGAAAAATCGGTATGGATGAAGTATTTGCGTTCTGGGCAACAATAAAACATGGGATATGGGGATTTATACCCGGAGTCATTCTTTCGTTGGTGGAGATTGCAATTCCATCCCCGGACGGAACTTTTTCGCGGCCAGTATATTGGTATCTCACAGACTTCTTCACTCAATTTCTCCGTTATACGGGTACCTTCTTTTGGCTGGTACTGGTCTAGGGTTCTTGGCGAGACGCTAGTTGAGAACAATCTAAAAGTGGCACTGAGGATTCATCACTTGCGTAGATGGCCTGGACTCGGTACCCGTCTGCTGGCAAATATGACATTTTATCTTTTCCCTAAATAATGACAAGCTCGAGACGAGGTAAATAGTCTTAGACCTTCACTGTCCGCTGCCAGGAGGGATCTCTGGCCCAACCCCCAGCCAGTCCTGTGGGCATCCCGGGCACTGACAGAAAGCATGATCATCCTGCACCAAGATAGCCGGCGCCGCGCATCCGCTCTGGTGATCCGTGCAGATGTATATTTGGGCACATTGCTCGTTCGTCGTGGCCTGCATGAACAAAGAGGAGGGGGAAAAATAATTAATGAAAATAGCCCATTCCAATACTCTCCCAATAAAAGAAGAAGAACAAGAAGAAGAAAGGGGGAGGTAGGACGTGGGAGATGGAAAAACACTCACATAGCATCGACACCCGGGTAGCCCCTTGTAGTTGCACGTTCCCTGCAGGTTGGCGGCGAAGTAGGGCGCGTCCTCGGACGACGCGCCGTTGTTGATATGCTCCTGCGGGTCGTTGCAGCGGCGTTGGCAGATGAGATCGTCGGTACATGGCTTGCGTGGAGAGGTGGCGCGAAGGCGTGCGCGGAAGAGTTAGCGAGCGAGCAAAGCATTACCAGACATGCGATGAAC
>JAJJID010000685.1:0-15340 GCA_022204955.1 Macrophomina pseudophaseolina
CACATTAAGGATGAATTCGCCCGTACTAAGCTACCCACCACGTACCAAGAAATGGTGCGTACTGCAATCTAGATCGACTTACGCATGTATGATCGCTTCCGGGAGACGGGAAGATTCCCTAGAAACGCCGCCAACACCGCCCAACCCCGCAACAGCCTGCCACCAGGGGACCCTATGGACCTAGATGCTAACCAACGAAGGACCCCCCGGCTAGCGCCGGAAGAAGAACAACGCCGACGTGAAAAGGGTCTTTGCTTCCACTATGGGAAGCATGGATACATTAGCAGGAACTGTCTAGACAAGCAGACTAGTAATCGGCGGACCAACGACAAAAGAACTACCTCGGCCACCGAAGGATAACCTGAAACTCCCGATCATGACACTCTCCACTGGTCCACCTGTAGCATCGAAGCCTGCCCAACTCACCAAGAAGCTAAGAACATCAGCGGGTACTACCTAAAAAACTAGAAACGCCTACTGAACTGGGGCTATAGCAGGCGAGCCCCCTGCCCTATAGGACCATAGCAGCATCAACCGGAAATACCACAGAATACCTACTAGAGAACGAAGGGGACTCTGCAGAATACGGAAACCACTGGGTTGTCATAATAAAGATTAACGGACGCCGAGCGCTCACCCTTATCGACTTAGTATTATAAGGAAACTACGTCTCAAACCGATTTACAGAAAAAGCCAACCTAAAGCCCCGAGAAAAGAACCAACCTTATCAGCTAAGGACAGTTAATAGATCACCCAGCTCCTTTAGAGATGGAAAGGTAATCATCGAAACCCCGAAACTGATCCTCGAATACAAAGACCACAGAGAACGTATCTATCTAGACGTTACTAAGATCCCCAAGTACGATATCATTCTCGGCATCCCTTAGCAAAAGAAATAGAAAGTGCAATACGACTAGGACAACGGAGGAATCATCCTCAAGTCTAGAGAACGAAATTAAAAAGAACCAGAATGGAAACCACGTACTATAGCCGAACCTATTACCCACGTGAGCCTAATCTCGAAAGCTACGCTGGAAAGGATACGAAAGAAGGGGCAAGCGATTAGAATAATATGGTATCGCCCCACTACTACGAATAAAGAACGAACCCGACAGATTAGCGCCACTAGACGAGAAGAACTAGACTACCTGACACCCGTGGGGGGAGATGACCCCACTAGGATACACGAATAGTACCTTGACGGCGTTCCTAAGGAATACCACCGGTTTAAGGAGATTTTCAGAGAAAAGATTGAAGACGCGCTACTAAAACACCAACCATGGGACCACGAGATTAACCTGAAACCGGACACCGAACCTCGATTTGGGCCGTTGTACCTAATGTCAGAAAAAGAATTATAAGCGATGAGAGAATACTTAGACCTATTGCTAAAGAAAGGATACATCCGACCCTCCTAGTCTTTAGTAGGATTACTCGTTCTCTTCGTACTAAAACTAGGAGGCAAGTTACGCCTCTGCGTAGATTATAGATCTTTAAACGATATTACTATTAAGGACCGCTACCCCCTACCCCGTATCGACGAACTAAGAGATCGCCTCTTAGGAGCACGGTTCTTCACCAAACTGGATCTGCGGGACGGATACCACCTCATCCGAATCAAAGAAGGATATAAATGGAAAACTGCGTTCCGAACCCGATACGGCCTGTATGAATATTTGGTAATGCCCTTTGGACTTACTAACGCCCCTGCTACGTTCCAAGCCCTCGTCAACCACGTCCTGCGGGAATACCTGGATAGATTCTGTATAGCTTACCTTGACGACATCCTGATTTACTTAGAAACCCTAGAAGAACATAAGGAACACGTGTCCAAGGTCCTCTAGAAACTACTTGAATATAGCCTCTCAGTCAAACCGGAAAAATGCACCTTCTATGCCTAGAAGGTTGAATTCCTAGGCTTTATCATCGAACTAGGAAAAGTAGTTATGGATCTAAGAAAGGTAGAAGATATCCTAAAATAGCCCGAACCAAGAAACGTTAAAGAAGTACAAGCCTTCCTAGGGTTTGCTAACTTCTACCGGCGGTTTATCGAACGATACTCCTATATAGCCGAACCGCTGATCCGACTTACCCGAAAAGATACCTTATTCGCCTGGAAAGAACCACAACAGGAAGCGTTTAACTAACTTAAAAGGGCCTTCGTGGAAGCCCCTGTATTGATTATGTTCGATCCCGACAAGCCCCTCTATCTTGAAACTGACGCATCCGACTACGCCATTGGTGCTACTCTTAGCCAGCTAGACGACAAGGGAAGATTATACCCTATCGCGTACTACTCCCGTAAAATGTCACCTGCAGAACTTAACTACGAGATATACGATAAAGAACTGCTCGCGATTGTCATAGTATTTAAGGAATGGCGACATTACCTTGAGGGAGCCAACTACGAAATCACGGTATATTCGGATTATAAAAACCTGGGATACTTTACAACCACCAAGATATTAAATAGAAGATAAGTACGATGGGCAGAATAACTCGCCCCCTTCTACTTTAAGATCTACTACCGCAAAGGAAACGAAAACGGTAAGGCGGACGTACTTAGCCGCAGAGCCGATTACGTGGAAGGAAAGCCGGAATTGTCGCCAGCAGTACTCAGACAAAACGATGATGGTATACTAGGCCCTAACCGCCCCCAAATCATCGAAGAACTCGACGCACCATGGGAAGAACGGATACTGGCACCGATTATAAGACTAGGAAGCCCTATCGACGATGACGAGCCCCCGAGAGCCCTAATACCCGAACAGGAACCCGAAGACGACGAGGAACTACAAGACGAAGAACCTACGCCTACACTAGAAGAAACCACGGAAGAAGCAGTAAATGAAGAAGAAGACGACACCGTTACTTGGGAACAAATTATCTAAAGAAAATATGATAATGACCCGCTATCCTAGGAACTGCTACAACGAATAGGCACCCCCGAACATGACGACCCCGACCTAGTCTAAGATCACAGAGGCAATATACTGTTCCGCGGAAAAATCTACGTACCAACACCCCTACGCAAACGACTGACTAAGGAATACCACGAATCCGCAGTCTACGGACACCCGGGAATAATAAGAACCTTAGAACGACTTACGAGGCACTTCTATTTTCCCCGAATGAGGAAAACAGTAGAAAAAGTCATCTAGGAATGTGACGAATGTGCAAAGAATAAAGCGGCACGACACGCACTATACGGATAGCTGTAGCTTATCACAACGCCAACCAAACCCTGGGAATCGGTTATAATGGACTTTATTACCGACCTGCCAATTTCAGTAGACCCCGTGACTAAAACACGACACAACGCCATCCTGGTCATCGTCGACCGTCTGATAAAATGGGCATACTTCATCCCTTGTAACAAGAAAATCGGAGCGGAGGGCTGCGCCCACCTCTTTCTTAGATATGTTTTTGCCCACCATGGGATGCCTAAGGAACTAATTACGGACCGGGACCCACAATTCAGAGCTAAGTTCTGGCAAACCTTGGTCCATAAACTAGGAACTAAACACAAGATGTCAACAACGGCACACCCGCAAACCGACGGACAAACGGAACGAACCAACCAGACGCTAGAGCAGTACCTAAGATTCTATCTAAACTACAGGCAAAACAACTGGGTCGAACTCCTACCGCTAGCCCAATACGCGTACAACAGCACATCAACGGAAGCTATATAAACTACGCCCTTCTACGCCAACTACGGTTTCGACCCCACCGCCTTCGGAGAACCCTAGATCTGCGAAGTACTCGCCTAAAAAGCTATGCTCAGGGCAGATTAGCTGCGCGAATTGCACTAAGAACTGGCTCGAGATATTAAATTCACCGTATACCGAATGGCCATGTACTACGACAGACGGCGCCAGGCGTCGCCGCCCCTGAAGGAGGGGGATAAAGTCTGGCTCCTTAGAAAAAATATTAAAACCACACGATCGAACGATAAATTGGACCATAAGAAAATCGGACCCTACTAGATTAAGAAAAAACTTTTACCTGTTTCCTTTAAACTTAAATTGCCAGAACGAGTGGGTATACACCCAGTTTTCTATGTCTCCTTACTCGAACCTGCACACAGCAACGCCGAACCCGATCTAGAAATCGAAATAAACCCCGATAACACCGACAGAGAATAGCCAGTAGAAAAAATCCTTAATGGAGACTGGATCGACGGTCAATACAAGTACCTTATTAAATGGGAAGGAACGGACCCCGCCGGAAATCCTTAGAAACCCTTATGGGAACTAGTCTCTCACCTTAACTGCGAAGGACTTATCTAGGAATACCACCGACGAAACCCTGACCGCCTAAACCCAGAGTATCCTCCCACGACGTAAAACCCGGAGGAGGCGTTAAGGACACCTGAAACTGGTCTACCGGTGCCTCCCGAGGAACCGCTCCGTCGGAACTTGCCACGTTACTACCTGAACTCGATGGCTGTGCCGCACGCGCCTCCTTAAGCTCTAGCTCCTCTAAGGATGACAAACCCCGACGCACCATTTTACGCTCTCGATCGTCAAGAAACTGCTCCTGCCGCTCCAAACGCTCCAAACGGGCCATAGAAGCAAGAAGGGAGTTTTAAGCCGCCTCTAAAGCCTGCCGAGAAGTAGACAGGGCCTTAGTAGTAGCTAAACGTTTCCTGCGAAGGCGATCGCGCTTCCGATTAACCGAGTTCCCTACAACTGTCAACAACCACTCACCAAGAACTAGGAGAACCTACAATCTCGAACCGGGACACCCTGAACGTCATAGCTACGACCCCGACGGACACACTTAGAATAACGAGAAGACAAAGTTCCTGGCTCTTTCCCTGGCAATACCTTGCACTCCTTGCCCTTCTCACGGTAGTAACTGCAGGAAGGCATGACGACAACTCCCAGACGAGCGATGCGAGTAGCCAAATTACGGCGCTTAGAGGACTTACGACTGGACATCGCGAAATAAGGTTAGAAATAAGCAACGAAACGGATAAGGAAGGACCACTCTATACTTATAGCCTTGAACTTTCGGGCCGAAAGTCGCCTAGAGGGGGGATAGTGTTACGACACCAGCTGGAGGGGACGGAGGAAGGACGGCCCTACTCCCCAGAAAAGGCCCTGACCCCTCGGAGCGGGAAATCCTTAGTCCGGATTACGCTCCAAAGGGCAGAAGGTGGATCCATCACCTAGCGCACTGACTATGGATCACTCGACTTACTGGATCACGGTGAGCCAGCTAGTGATCCACCGTGATCCAACTAAACACCCTGTGTATATAGGCCACACTTGTTTACAGTAGATAGGACCCTCGTGGTTAACTTGTCAATTGATTCTTACCCTAATATTGCGTGCGACCCTCCCCTGCCTACCACCACGGCCCCCCGAAAGCCTACGCTACCCGACGATACGCCCGACCTCCTATAGAAAGAGTAACGGCGTAACAAGGGGTCTAATAAAGTCCATCGATATCTCTCGCTACTGCCTATCTGGTACCGGTAGTAGTTTAAAGAGTCCCTATTTCCTATCCCTCTAGATCTTAGTTCGGCCGTAGATATTATAGTTTCGGTAGAACCTTCGGATATTATTAACGAATCCTAGCTAGAAGAACTGCCTTACTACTAGGTTAACCGTTTCGGACCGTCCTAGGTGCGCGGTTAGGGGTGAGTCGTGTGTCTTCTAAATAATTTATGTCCTTAATAATTTAGAGTCCAGTACTCATTTTCTTTCCCTAAATAGAAGGTCCCCTTGGCTATTTAATGAGTATTCGGCTATTAATACCTTAATCTTACTAGATAGGTCTAGGGGAAACATTCTATCTCCTTGTTGGACTACTTCTCTTAATTGGTTTAGAATACTATTCTAATGCTGCGCCTCTTGCTATTGGTTCTAAAGTGCCTATTTGTAACTATATTGTCCTAGATATACTAGGCTGGGTTTAGTAATGTTTAAGACTGTTAGTTAACTTATTACGCTATTACCTAGTAGTAGTAGGTCTTCGTTATCCTAATCTTATTCCTCTAGATCTTCTAGTGGTCTAGTATTAAGGGTAAGTCCCTAGCGAGCTAGTAGTAGTAGTTAAGCTATTCTTTACTTAAGCCTCTTATCTATATTTTATGTGGGTAGGTCTTAGTCCCTTCTAGTAAGCGCATCTGCTAATCTATTAGTTACTCTAGGGGTATATTCGATTGTAAAAGAAAACCGGCTAAGCTCTCTCTACTACTAAATCTATCTCTCGGATAGCCTTCTAGCTGTAGTAAAGTATTCTAGATTCTTATAGTTAGTAAGGATTTTAAATTAGTTAAGCCTCTTTAGTTTAGCATTCTATTAACGTAGGTATTTAACTATTACGAGTAGTTTCTTATCGTAAATTAGGTAGTTATATTCGGTAGGGAGGTTCTTTTTCGAGAAGAACGCTACTAGGTATAAAAAACCGTTATCGTCGTACTACTGGAGGACACCACTAGTATAGTACCCGAAGGAGTTTATGGCGAGAACCGTCTCCCGTTTAGAGTCGAATTGCATTAGTACTGGAGCGGTAATAAAAGCTTTTTTTAGCTTCTTAAAAGCCACATTAGTCTCTTTATTCTACTAGAAGGTAGTGCCTTTCTTAGTTAGATTAATGTTACGAACCCCAGAGGACAAGGGCTTTATGACCCCACGGGTAGGAAGCCCGCACGGGAAAAGGCACCGCAGGGACTAAGAACCCTTACGGGCAGCAGAGCCGCACGACCGGAACGCCCGCACGGGAAACCCAGCCTTAAGGGAAGACGGCGCGTACGGCCCCGAGCTAGGTAGTAACAGAGGCCCGCACGGGAACGACGCCCGCGTAGTATAGCGACTACCCGGAAGAATAGTAGGACCGAGTTCCCGCAGGGGAAAGACACCCACAGGGAGAGGGTATAGATCTAGGAAATCGACTTTGGACACAAGGGACGAACAAGAGAATGTCGAATATGTCGTTCGCTTATTAGGGTAGAAGTCGGGTTCCGGAAAACAGGCCTTAGCGCCTAAGTTACGTGGGACCCACCGGACCCACTGGATAACGAAGGATCACGACTATCCTCTACAACGCTTGGATAACCAAGGATGCCAACTATCCACCACTATCTATAGATTGCTACACATTTCCTATAGTATATAGATATACCCCTTAGATAGTACTTTGACCTTCGTGGTCAACTTAAGATTCTAATATAGACTTATTGGAGGTAATAAGCCTAACGCGCACCGCGCCCTAACCTATTACGTGATTACTACCTATCGTTCTAATCCTTCACCCTTCTCTTGTCCTTTAAGGTAAACCTATCGTTACCCGACCCTGCTAGGTGATTCTAAAGCCTAGTGGAAGAGGCCGCCGTTATACTTTAACTACCATTCTTGCAAGAGAAGGTAGTTTCGAGGAAAGAAACGACTAACGAAAGGTAGTATTACCTAATACTTAACGCTAACTAAGTAATACGATGAACGACGTCGACATAAATAATAACGGTCCCCTATAGCCAACTATGGCCGACCTTTTTTAGGTCATCCAAGACATGTAGGGCTAGATCGGCGAGCTACGCGGATAACTTTAGGAGCAGACCAACGAGAACACCTAGCTCTATTAATAAGTAAATAAGCTCCGTAACTAAGCTACCCCCGCTCCGGCACAAGCTTCTATTACGACTCCCCCGACGGACCTTACGTCCAGAAACGAGTCGCCGGCCCGAGTTAAGGAAACTACTACGAAGACGGCTAAACCCGACCTCTTCTACGGCAACCGAAAGAAGCTCTAAACCTTTCTATCTTAACTTAACCTTTACTTCTTCTTTAACTCTCGCGAATTCGAAAGTGAGGATCGAAAGGTTATGTTCGCTACTATGTACCTACGCGATACCGCAGCCCAGTGGTTCGAACCCTATCTTAGGGACCGCATGAGCAAGGAGCCAAGCTAATGAAAGGAAGACACTAGCAAGATCTTCGCCAGCTATAAATACTTCGTTAACCAAATTAAGCAGAGCTTCGGCGATCTAGATAAAGTATATAAGGCACGCCGAGCCATTATGAATATCTAATAGAAAACCTTAGTAGCCGAGTATACTACCGAGTTCTAGAAGGCCGCGGCCTATCTCGACGACTGGTCGGACCGCGCCTTTATGGATTACTACTACCGAGGACTCAAGGAAAAAGTCAAGGATCAACTTATAACCTAGGACGACCCTAAAACGCTGGACGAACTTATTAAGCTAGTAATTAAGTGCGATAACCGCCTCTTCGAGCGACAGACGGAGCGCTATAAAGGAAATAACTACGGAGCTAATACTTCGCGCTCTATACGCCCTAAACACACTTAAGAAGGAGGCGACGCTATAGAATTAGACGCTACTTAACGAAACGATAAGAACTATAAACGACGACCCCGACGTTAGTGGACGGAGTAAGAAATAGAACGCTTTAACTAAGGACTCTATATCTACTGCGGAGATAAGTAGAACCCCCGACACCGCTACCTATAACGGAATAAACCCGGCAAGACTACCGCTGGCGCCACCTAGGAAGAAGAAGAACCCCGCTCTATATCTACTATAAGTAAGGAAGTTAACCATGCGGCTATGAGCTGGACCGCCTGTTTTGACGACAACTATACCACCCACCAGAGCGATAAGCAAGCCACCGGATGGTACCCCTCCGAACCCCGATAGTTAAACCTAGCTATACGTAACGAGGAAATACTAGAAATCGAAGACCTTATCGATAATTTTTCCCTGGACTAAGAACTCGTTAATAGCAGCATAGGAGAATTTTACGAGAGTATAACCGAAAGTAAGGATAGCGTATAGTTAGGAGATGCCCTAATGCTATTCGATAAATAGGATATCCTCGCCGAACTAGAAGTTCTAGCCGAGAGATACGGCATTAGTAGCTATCTATAGGACGAATAGGGCAATCGCACCTAGACGATATGGATTCCGTATTAAGAAAGCCTCGCTCTAACGGTTATCTAGAAATAGCGCCAGGACACGCTTTGGGAAACTCGAATCGAATAAGACGGAAAAAGGTACGAACTCCCGGTAACTATAGACACGACGCTTCTTATGCGCCACCACTAAGGAATCTCTACACGCGAATAAGCGGACTATAACTTCCTTCGAGAACTCGCGAGAATTCTCTGCCAGTACGGAATGGCAACCATCTAGAACCGTATACTGTAGTGGATCCCCGACGAGAAACTTAACCGTCCGACCTTTAGATACTAAGTACGAAAGGACCGGGTCTATTAGCGAAGATAGCTAAATAACGGCAACTAGACTCGTTGGAAGCAAGCACACCTACAAGTTAACGAATAGAAAGATTATATGTATAATAAAATCTACGGCTAATCCAGGTTAAAAAACTAGACGGCTCCCCTATTTAGGGACCCTAGGAGGGGCCGTCGGATAGGTCCCTTAACTAGGTTTCACGCACACCGAATGGCACACGTACCTTAGGAAGAGTTCTTAGAATACTAGTAACTATCTACGGACGAACCGCAATGGCTATACTCGACAGCGGAGCAGAAGGCAACTTTATTAGCTATATCTTCGCTACCTAAAATAACATTAGACTCACGGGGAAGGACTACCCCTACTCGCTAAAAACGGTAGACGGGTCCGCCGCCTCTTACGACAAAGGGTAAATTCGGGTCGAAATAGAACCCGCAAAGCTCACTATTAGGAAACACGTGGAGAAAATTACACTTAACGTAACCTCTATACTAGGACACGACATTATCCTGGGAATCCTATGGTTCGAGACCTACGAGCCGCATATCCGATAGAAGGAAAGAATAGTCACCTTTCTAAACGAGGAATGCGTTAGACACCTAGTAAACGCTAGAAGAATACCGACGGTTAAGAAAGACCCCTTAGATATCTAGGAAATCTTAATAGACGCATTAAAGCGAATAAGAAACCGAGGAGAAAAGGCGTATATAATCTTCGTTAAAATAAGCCTAGAACACGAGTAGAAAATCCTAGCTCGCATGACACAGGGCCTCCGCTAGAAGAATAATAACGTCCCAAAGCCAGTCGGAGGAGACTGCCCCCAGAGGATCTATAGAAGATATAACCCATCCGCGTATAAGTAGATAGACATTATTAAACAAGGCATTTCGGCAGCCGAGGTTAACGCAGACCTCGACGGAATTATAAGGCCTACTCCGAATAAGTTAGCACCTATACCGGAACTAGAAACCGTCCTATAAGAATTCTGGGACCTCCAACGACTATTCTAGGAAAGAGGCAAAGAATAGCTACCTAAACACAAATCATGGGACCACGAGATACCCCTAATGCCCGGAACGCAACCCGCGTTCAAGCCCATATACTCGCTTTTAGAGAAAGAGGCAGAGGCCCTAAGGGAATACATCGAAAAGAACCTGGAACGAGGATATATACGCCCGTTATTATTACCGGCCGGATATCCCATCCTATTTGTCCTAAAGAAAAACGGTAAACTACGCCTCTGTATTAACTACAGATAACTAAACGACATTACCGTTAAAAACCGGTACCTATTACCTCGTATCGACGAGCTATAGGACAAACTCCGCAACGCCAAGTATTTTACTAAGCTGGACCTTAGAGACGGCTACCACCTAGTCCGTATTAAGAAAGGTAAAGAGTAGAAAACGGCGTTCCGAACGAGATTTGGACACTACGAGTATATAGTAATGCCCTTCGGGCTTACTAACGCACCGGCTACCTTCTAGAGCCTAGTTAACGACACGCTACGTCCGTATTTGGATGTATTCGCTTTGGCTTACCTAGACGATATCCTGATCTACTCGGAAACGCTCGAAGAACACACCGAGCATGTAAGAAGAGTCCTAAAGGCCTTAGACGAGCGAAACCTCCAAGTCGCCCTAGAAAAAAGCGAGTAGTACACCTAGAAGACTAAGTACCTGGGGTTTATTATCACCCCAGGACACATCAGCATGGACGATAAGAAACTGGACGCAATAAGAGATTAGCCTACGCTAAGAACCGTTAAAGAAGTGTAATCCTTCTTTAGATTTACTAACTTTTATCGGAAGTTTATCCTAAACTACGCGAAGGTGTTAACACCTCTTACAGACTTAACTAAGAAAGAACACGGGTTCGTATAGAAAGAAAGGTAACAAATAGCCTTCGACTTATTAAAGCGTATATTCACGGAAGCACCGGTCCTGGGTATCTATAACCCTAACCTACCTATTACGGTCGAGACCGACGCCTCCGACTACGCTATTGGAGCAGTCCTTAGCTAGCCAGACGAGCAAGGCAGACTACACCCCATCGCCTTCTATTCGAGGAAAATAACAGGCCCCGAAAAGAACTACGACGTCCACGATAAGGAACTCCTAGCCATTATTACGGCCTTTAAAGAATGGAGACACTATCTGGAAGGGGCTAAACACTAAATTATAGTGTATTGCGACCACAAGAACCTATCGCACTTTACCACCACTAAGGAACTAAACCGACGATAGGTTAGGTGGGCTAAAGAACTAGCATTATACGATATAAGGATTACCTATAGAAAGGGATCTGAAAACGCTCGCGTAGACGTGCTAAGTAGACGAGCTAACTATATCGAGGGAAAGCCAGGTCTATAACCTACGGTACTCGATATATAGGAAGACGGGTCTTTTATACCCGCTAGCCGTAGCCGCTAGATCACCGCTATTTATAGCATCGAATAAATATGGCTTAAGGAAGGACTAGACGACTCGCTTACCCCGGTCCGACGACTAGCCCTAGCGATACGCCTCGAAGGCAACGAATAGGAGCGCAAGATCCGAGAAGCCTGCGTAGACGACGCAACGGCTTAAGAAATCGGAGAACTCGAAAACGACCCCCGAGTAACTAAAAACGCAGATAGTATAATTCTGTTTTTAGGATTAGTCTACGTCCCGGTTAAACTACGGGAAGAACTCGTGAAAGATATACACGAAGCCCTAGCACACGGTTATTAAGAAATAGACAAGATAATAGAGCGAATTACGAGAAGCTACTACTTCCTAGGGCTTAGAAGAACTATCCAACGGGTAGTCTCGCAATGCGATCTCTGCATTAGAAGTAAGGCCGTAAGACACGCACCCTACGGATAGCTTTAGCCACTACCGGCACCGAAGCGCCCTTGGCAGTCCATCTCGCTAGACTTTATCACGGACCTACCTAAGTTAAGAGAGCCGCTTACTAAGGTTAAGTATAACTCGATCCTAGTCATCATTAATAGAATGATAAAGTACGCATATTACTTACCATTCCTTAAATCGGCAAATGCGGAAGAACTCGCCTACACGTTCCTTAGGATAATTTTCGGCAACCACGGATTACCAGAAGAACTCGTATTAGACAAAAATCGACTATTCACATCCCGATTCTGGTAATCGCTTACTCGACAGCTTGGCGCCAAACACAAGCTCTCTATAACGGCACACCCGCAAACAGACGGCTAGACGGAACGAATAAACTAAACGCTAGAGTAATACCTGCGCTGCTACCTTAACTACGCGCAAGACAATTGGGTCGAGCTGCTACCGCTCGCTCAATTCGCCTATAACAGCTCGAAAGCGTCAGCTATACAGGAATCACCGTTCTACGCCAACTATAGGTACGAACCAACGGCCTATAGATACCCGATACTAAGCGAGTCATTAGCCCAGAAAGGAATCCTTAAGGCGGACCAGCTAAAGGCACTCCATAAATAAATGCACCTGGACCTAGAATTCGTAGCCCTACAAATGGGTAAATATTACAACAGACGGCACCAGGAGGCACCGAAGCTAAGAAGGGGGAATAAAGTTTACCTCCTTAGCAAAAATTTTAAACGAAAAAAGAACGACCGACTAAGCAAAAAATTGGACTTTAAAAAAGTCGGCCCCTTCGAAATCGAGGAATAAATTGGAAAGGTTAATTTCCGCCTTAAATTGCTAGACACCATGCGGATACACCTAGTATTCCACGTCGCTCTACTCGAGCCGGCACCTCAAGACGCCGCGCCAATACGCTACATAGAGGAAATAATACCCGAAAACCTAGACGCCGATGAAAATAGAGAGTGGGACGTAGAATAAGTCCTAGACAGCGGCTACATTAACGGTTAGTTCCGATACCTCCTTAAATGGGAAGGAGATTGGGACAATACCTGGGAACCACTAGAACTCTACGACTATTAAGAACTCATTAATGAGTTCCATCGCCGAAACCTAGATCGACCAACGCCGCCGACTCGTTATACACAAAGGACCCAAAGTCAAAATCAACAAACGGAGACAACCGCGCTTAATTAACTAACCCGGAACCCTCGGGTGGCGCAGAACCCGAACCAACGCCAAAAGACCCAACAGACCGGGACGACTCTACAGCGCTATTAGCTAAGGCATCGCCACGTAAACGCTTTGACGATCGCCCCTCCTTAGCATCTTTAGGGTCAGAGGCGCCCCCAGCCTCTCGAACCGACTTAAGACGGTCCAACTTCTTTAGCTCCTCCACGGTCATAGCCTTCTTCGAGAGCATTAAATGAGCACGACGCTCTAAGAGATCCTCCTGTTTCTCTAAACGAGATAAACGGGCCATTACGGCCTGTATAGCCTTACGAGCCTCCTCCCGGTCCGCACGCACTTTGGCGCGCGCCCGATCGAGACGGTTAACTAGAGTCAAACATTAGCAATAGCAAGAGACGACAGGAATAGAATATATAGTCTACAGCATCGAGACCCCCGCTATCGCAAGTAGTCCGACCACGACGAGCACACTCCCCACAACGGGAAGAACTCTTGATATCTATCCGACACTCTACGGGCTCGCCCTTAGAAGCTAGGAGCAAACAAGAAGAATAAGGAATAGGTATCTCACAGCCCTCGCGATCGATACGCTCACCTAGAAGAACCTATTTAGTACGCTTGCGTTTCGGAGGCATCGTGAAAATTTACCGGAGGAAAGAAAGAAAGAATAAGGGAAACCTAAGATATAGATAAGCGGATAAATCTTCGGGCCGAAGATCCTTAAGGGGGGGGATAGTGTTACGAACCCCAGAGGACAAGGGCTTTATGACCCCACGGGTAGGAAGCCCGCACGGGAAAAGGCACCGTAGGGACTAAGAACCCTTACGGGTAGCAGAGCCGCACGACCGGAACGCCCGTACGGGAAACCTAGCCTTAAGGGAAGACGGCGCGTACGGCCCCGAGCCAGGCAGTAATAGAGGCCCGCACGGGAACGACGCCCGCGCTGCACAGCGACTACCCGGAAGAATAGCAGGACCGAGTTCCCGCAGGGGAAAGACACCCACAGGGAGAGGGTATAGATCTAGGAAACCGACTTCGGACATAAGGGACGAATAAGAGAATGTCGAATATGTCGTTCGCTTATTAGGGCAGAAGTCAGGTTCCGGAAAACAGGCCTTAGCGCCCAAGTCACGTGGGACCCACCGGACCTACTGGATAACGAAGAATCACGACTATCCTCTACAACGCTTGGATAACTAAGGATGCCAACTATCTACTACTATCTATAGATTGCTACACATTTCCTATAGTATATAGACACACCCCTTAGATAGTACTTTGACCTTCGTGGTTAACTTAAGATTCTAATATAGACTTATTGGAGGTAACAAGCCTGACGCGCACCGCGCCCTAACCTATTACGTGATTACTACCCATTGTCCTAATCCTTTACCCTTCTCTTGTCCTTTAAGGTAAACCTATCGTTACCCGACCCTGCTAGGTGATTCTAAAGCCTAGTGGAAGAGGCCGCCGTTACAATTAATTAAGGGGTGCGTTAGATTAGAGAATCCCTTAATAAACTATTTGTAGAAATTAGTAAATCTATGAAAGCCTTGTACTTCCTTAACCGTAGTCGGTGCCGTCTATTCCTAGATCGCTTAAACCTTCTCTAGGTCTATTTAGATGCCCTTGCCTGCCTCAATTATATAACTAAGGTACTTCGTCGACTAGACTTCGAATTCATATTTCTTAAGGTTAAGCTAAAGGCTAGCTGTGAGCAAATAACGGGTTATAAGCAGGGAGCCTTTAAAGAGTAGTATTCTTAGGTGCGAATCCTTGGTGGTGAGGATTTAGCTACGGCGGCCTGGTTATGGCTAAGGTCTGTGCATTGCACGTGATAAGCACGTGGAGTGCATAGTAGTAGTAGGCGGGCCTATTACCCTAACACTGCCCCCCCCTTTAGTAGGAATCGTTCCGATTCCTATTGAAGGGGATAATATTCTAATACCTCATTAAAAAACCTTAATTAAGGAAAAAGAGTGCGTCCAGCTATTATATAGGAAAATATTATTAAACATTAGCTATAGGTGTTGCGTAGCGAGGCGGATTAGCCTCATTACGC
>JAJJID010000686.1:0-15318 GCA_022204955.1 Macrophomina pseudophaseolina
TAAGAGGGCCGCTCAGGGGTAGGCCTCTTATCCAGTCTCGTCAATGACTAAGCTAAATCTAATATACAAACACGTGATATTCCAACAGATCCTATCAACCCTAAAAACGCTAAGGAAGAGCGATCGTTAAAGCGTTTACGTGGCGATGCCTTAGCTAATAACGCTGTGGAGTCGTCCTAGTTTATTGGGTCTCCTGGCGTTGGTTCGGGTTCTGCGCTACCCGAGGGTTCCGGGTTAGTTAATTAAGCGCGGTTGTCTCCGTTTATTAATTTTAACTTTAGGTCCTTCGTGTATAACGAGTCGGCGGCGTTGGTCGATCTGGGTTTCGGCGATAGAACTTATTAATAAGTTCTTAATAGTCGTAGAGTTCTAGTAGTTCCTAGGTGTTGTCCCAATCTCCTTCCCATTTAAGGAGGTATCGGAACTAACCGTTAATATAGCCGCTGTCTAGAACTTATTCTACGTCCTACTCTCTATTTTTATCGGCGTTCGGGTTTTCGGGTATTATTTCCTCTATATAGCGTATTGGCGCGGCGTCTTAAGGTGCCGGCTCGAGTAGGGCGACGTGGAATACTAGGTATATCCGCATGGTGTCTGGCAATTTAAGGCGGAAATTAACCTTTCTAATTTATTTCTCGATTTCGAAGGGGCCGACTTTTTTAAAGTCTAATTTTTTACTTAGTCGATCGTTCTTTTTTCGTTTAAAATTTTTGCTAAGAAGGTAAACTTTGTCCCCCCTTCTTAGCTTCGGTGCCTCCTAGTGCCGTCTATTGTAGTATTTACCCATTTATAGGGCTACGAATTCTAGGTCTAGGTGTATTTATTTATAGAGTGCCTTTAGCTGGTCCGCTTTAAGGATTCCTTTTTAGGCTAATGACTCGCTTAGTATCGGGTATCTATAGGCCGTTGGTTCGTACCTATAGTTAGCGTAGAACGGAGATTCTTATATAGCGGACACTTTTAAGCTGTTATAGGCGAACTAAGCGAGCGGGAGTAGCTCGACCTAATTATTCTGCGCGTAGTTAAGGTAGTAGCGTAGATATTGCTCTAGCGTCTAGTTTATTCGTTCCGTCTGGCCGTCTGTTTGTGGGTGTGCCGTTATAGAGAGCTTATATTTGGCGCTAAGCTATCGAGTAAGCGATTGCTAGAATCGGGATATAAATAGTCGATTCCTATCTAATACGAGTTCTTCTAGTAATCCGTGGTTGCCGAAAATTATCCTAAGGAACGTATAGGCGAGTTCTTCCGCATTTGCCGATTTAAGGAATAGCAAGTAGTAGGCGTACTTTATTATTCTATTAACGATAACCAGGATCGAGTTATACTTAACCTTAGTAAGCGGCTCTCTTAACTTAGATAGGTCCGTGATAAAGTCTAGCGAGATGGACTGCTAAGGGCGCTTCGGTGCCGGTAGTAGCTAAAGCTGTTCGTAGGGTGCGTGTCTTACGGCCTTACTTCTAATATAGAGGTCGCATTACGAGACTACCCGTTAGACGGTTCTTCTAAGCCCTAGGAAGTAGTAGCTTCTCGTAATTCGCTCTATTGTCTTGTCTATTCCTTAATAACCGTGTGCTAGGGCTTCGTATATATCTTTCACGAGTTCTTCCCGTAGTTTAACCGGAACGTAGACTAATCCTAAAAATAGGATTATGCTATCTGCGTTTTTAGTTACTCGGGGGTCGTTTTTAAGTTCTCTAATTTCTTAAGCCGTTGCGTCGTCTACGTAGGCTTCTCGGATCTTACGTTCCCATTCGTTGCCTTCGAGGCGTATCGCTAGGGCTAGTCGTCGGACCGGGGTAAGCGAGTCGTCTAGTCCTTCCTTAAGCTATGTTTGTTCGATGCTATAAATAGCAGTAATCTGGCGGCTACGGCTGGCGGGTATAAAAGACCCGTCTTCCTGTGTATCGAGTACCGTAGGTTATAGACCTGGCTTCCCCTTAATATAGTTAGCTCGTCTACTTAGCGCGTCTGCGCGAGCGTTTTTAGATCCCTTTCTATAGGTAATCTTTATATCGTATAATGCTAGTTCTTTAGCCCACCTAACCTATCGTCGGTTTAGTTCCTTAGTGGTGGTAAAGTGCGATAGGTTCTTGTGGTCGTAATACACTATAATTTAGTATTTAGCCCCTTCTAGGTAGTGTCTCTATTCTTTAAAGGCCGTAATAATAGCTAGGAGTTTCTTATCGTGGACGTCGTAATTCTTTTCGGGGCCTGTTATTTTCCTCGAATAGAAGGCGATGGGGTATAGTCTGCCTTACTCGTCTGGCTGGCTAAGGACTGCTCTAATGGCGTAGTCGGAGGCGTCGGTCTCGACCGTAATAGGTAGGTCCGGGTTATAGATACCTAGGACCGGTGCTTCTATAAATATACGCTTTAGTAAGTCGAAGGCTATTTATTATCTTTCTCTCTATACGAACCCGTGTCCTTTCTTAGTTAAGTCTATAAGAGGTGTTGACACCTTCGCGTAGTTTAGAATAAACTTCCGATAAAAGTTAGTAAATCCAAGAAAGAATTATACTTTCTTAACGGTTCTTGGCGTGGGCTAATCTCTTATTACGTTTAATTTCTTGTCGTCCATGCTGATGTGTCCTAGGGTAACGATGAACCCTAGGTACTTAGTCTTCTATGTATACCACTCGCTTTTTTCCGGGGCCACTTAGAGGTTTCGCTCGTCTAAGGCCTTTAGGATCTTTCTTATATGCTCGGTGTGTTCTTCGAGCGTTTCCGAGTAGATTAGGATATCGTCCAGGTAAGCCAAAGCGAATATATCTAAATACGGTCGTAGCGTGTCGTTGACTAGGCTCTAGAAGGTAGCCGGTGCGTTAGTAAGTCCGAAGGGCATTACCGTGTACTCGTAGTAGCCGAATCTAGTTCGGAACGCCGTTTTCCATTCTTTACCTTTCTTAATACGGACTAGATAGTAGCCTTCTCGGAGATCTAACTTCGTAAAGTACTTAGCGCGTCTGAGTTTATCCTGTAGTTCGTCGATGCGAGGTAGTAGGTAACGGTTTTTTACCGTAATGTCGTTTAGCTGTCGGTAGTCGACGTAGAGGCGGAGCTTACCATTTTTCTTTAGTATAAATAGGATCGGGTATCCGGCCGGTAATAACGACGGGCGGATATAACCTCGTTCTAGGTTCTTATCGATGTATTCCCGTAGTGCTTCAGCCTCTTTCTTAGATAAGGAGTATATGGGCTTAAACGCTAGCTGCGCTCCTGGAAGCAGGGGTATCTTATAATCCTATAGCTAATACTCTAGTAGCTGTCCTTTGCCTCTTTTCTAGAATATTCTTAGTATATCCTAGAACTGTTGTGGGACGGTTTCTAATTCCGGTATAGGTGCTAATTTATTCGGAGTAGGCCTTATAATTCCGTCGAGGTCTGCGTTAACCTCGGCTGCCGAAATGCCTTGTTTAATAATATCTATCCACTTATACGTGGATGGGTTATATCTTTTGTAGATCCTCTAGGGGCAGTCTCCTCCGACTGGCTTTGGGATGTCGTTATCCTCCTAGCGGAGGCCCCGTGTCATGCGAGCTAGGATTTTCTACTCGTGTTCTAGGCTTATTTTAACGAAGATTATATACGCCTTTTCTCCTTGGTTTCTTATTCGCTTTAATGCGTCTATTGAGATTTTCTAAATGTCTAAGGGGTCTTCCTTACCCGTCGGTATTCTTCTAGCGTTTACTAGGTGTCTAGTATATTTCTCGTTTAGAAAGGTAACTGTTCTTTCCTTCTATCGGATATGCGGCTCGTGGGTTTCGAACTATAGGATTCCTAGAATAATGTCGTGTCCTAGTATAGAGGTTACGTTAAGTGTAATCTTCTCTACGTGTTTCCTAATAGTAAGCTTTGCGGGTTCTGTTTCGACCCGAATCTGCCCTTTATCGTAAGAGGCGGCGGACCTATCTACCGTTTTTAGCGAGTAGGGGTAGTCTTTCCCCGTGAGTCTAATGTTGTTTTAGGTGGCGAAGATATGGCTAATAAAGTTGCCTTCTACTCCGCTGTCGAGCATAGCCATTACGGTTCGTCCGTAGATAGTTACTAGTATTCTAAGAACTCTTCCTAAGGTGCGTGTGCCATTTGGTGTGCGTAAAACCTAGTTAAGGGACCTGTCCGACGGCCCCTCCTGGGGTCCCTAAATAGGGGAGCCGTCTAGTTTTTTAACCGGGATTGGCCGTAGATTTTATTATACATATAATCTTCCCATTCGTTAACTTATAGGTGTGCTTGCTTCTAACGGGTCTAGTTACCGTTGTTTAGCTATCTTCGCTAATAGACTTAGTCCTTTCGTACTTAGTATCTAAAGGTCGGGCGGTTAAGTTTCTCGTCGGGGATTTATTGCAGCGTGCGGTTCTAGATAGTTACCGTTTTATGCTAGTAGAGGATTCTCGCTAGCTCTCGAAGGAAGTTATAGTCCGCTTATTCGCGTGTAGAGGTTTCTTAGTAATAGCGTATAAGTAGCGTCGTGTCTATGGTTACCGGGAGTTCGTACCTTTTCCCGTCTTGTTCGATCCGAGTTTCCTAAAGCGTATCTTGGCGCCATCCCTAGATAACCGTTAGGGCGAGGTTTCCTTAGTGCGGAATCTATATCGTCTAGATACGGTTGCCCTATTCGTCCTATAGGTAGCTGCTGATGCCGTATCTTTTGGCGAGAACTTCTAGTTCGGCGAGGGTGTTCTATTTATCGGATAGCATTGGGGCGTCTCCTAACTATACGCTATCCTTACTCTTAGTTATACTCTCGTAGAGTTCTCCTATGCTACTGTTGACGAGTTCCTGGTCCAGGGGAAAATAGTCGATAAGGTCCTCGATTTCTAGTGTTTCCTCGTTACGTGTGGCTAGGTTCAACTGTCGGGGTTCGGAGGGGTACCATCCGGTGGCTTGCTTGTCGCTCTAGTGGGTAGTGTAGTTATCGTTAAAGTAGGCGGTCCAGCTCATGGCCGTATGGTTGACTTTCTTACTTATAGTGGATGCGGAGCGGGGTTCTTCTTCTTCCTAGGTGGCGCCAGCGGTAGTCTTGCCGGGTTTATTCCGTTATAGGTAGCGGTGTCGGGGGTTCTACTTGTCCCCGTAGTAGATATAGAGCCCTTGGTTAAAGCGTTCTATTTCCTGCTCCGTCTACTAACGTCGGGGTCGTTTATAGCCCTTGTCGTTTCGTTAAGTAGCGTCTAATTCTATAGCGTCGCCTCCTTCTTGAGTATGTTTGGGGCGTATAGGGCGCGAAGTGTTAGCTCCGTAGTTATTTCCTTTGTAGCGCTCCGTCTATCGCTCGAAGAGGCGGTTATCGCACTTAATTACTAGCTTAATAAGTTCGTCTAGCGTTTTAGGGTCGTCCTAGGTCATAAGTTAGTCCTTGACTTTTTCTTTAAGGCCTCTGTAGTAGTGGTCCATAAAGGCGCGGTTTAACCAGTCGTCGAGATAGGCCGCGGCCTTTTAGAACTCGGTAGTGTAATCGGCTACTAAGGTCTTTTGTTGGATACTTATAATGGCTCGGCGCGCCTTGTGTACTTCGTCCAGGTCGCCGAAGCTCTGCTTGATTTAGCTAACGAAGTGTTTATAGCTGGCGAAGATCTTACTAGTGTCTTCTTTCCATTGGCTTAGCTCCTTGCTCATGCGGTCCCTAAGGTAGGGTTCGAACCACTAGGCTGCGGTGTCGCGTAGGTACGTGGCGGCGAACATGACTTTTCGATCCTCGCCTTCGAACTCGCGGGAGTTAAAGAAGAAGTAGAGGTCGAGTTGGGATAGAAAGGTTTAAAGCTTCTTTCGGTTGCTATAAAAGAGATCGGGCTTGGCCGTCTTCGTAGTAGTTTCTTTAGCTCGGGCCGGCGATTTGTTCCTGGACGTAAGGTCCGTTAGGGGAGTCGCGACCGTCGTGCGGGCTACTTCTAGAGCGGGTCGGTCTTGGACTTCTTAAAGTTGCTAACGGAGTTATCGGTTTTCCGCTAATTGCGTCTGGAGTTCGCGGGTAACATTGCTTATTTGCTGCTGAAGGTTCTAAATAGTCTCCATAAGGGTTTCCATTAAGGGTAGTGCTCCTGCATTATCCATTTCGATGTCGGATGAGGACATAGGTTAGTACTTAGGGGATACTTTCTTATCTAAGCTAAGTGTCCCTTTCCTCGGAACTGCCTTCTCTTGCAAGGATGGTGGTTAAAGTATAACGGCGGCCTCTTCCACTAGGCTTTAGAATCACCTAGCAGGGTCGGGTAACGGTAGGTTTTACCTTAAAGGACAAGAGAAGGGTGAAGGATTAGAACGATGGGTAGTGATCACGGGATAGGTTGAGGCGCGGTGCGCGTCAGGCTTATTACCTCTAATAAGTCTATATTGGAATCTTAAGTTAACCACGAAGGTTAAAGTACTACCTAACGAGTATATTTTATATACTATAGAAAAGCTATGACAATCTAGGGATTAGAACGACTATTAGATTAGTCGTAATGTTGGATTAATCTAAGAGTTGGATCAATACCAAGGCTTTCGATCCATGAGTGGGTCGTGTGGACCTCACGTAATATGGGCGCTAAAGCCTATTTCCTAGAACCCGACTTTTAACTTCCTTCTGCGAACGATAGCGATGTCTACCTTGTTTATTATCGCGTAACGTGCCTCTCTACCGGTTTCCTAGATTCTGCCCGCGACCCTTGCTAAGGAAGTACTATACCGCTAGACTATAGTTCCTTGTGACTATGGCTTTTTGTCCTTCCCGTGCGGGAACCGTTCCCTTAAGGGAGTTATTTCCCTGCGGGATTCTATCGCGCCGCCTACTTCCTGACTAAGCTCTTTAAGCGCCGTTTCCCTGTGGTTGGTGTTCCCCTGCGGGATTTCCTCCCGTAAGGGTTCCTGTCCCTTGAGGGATATTTGCCCGTGCGGGACTAACGTCCGTGGGGTTCGTAATACTCTCTCCTTTTTAATAGTGGCTACCACCCTATTATATGAAGATAAGCCACAGGCGCAATTCTAAAGAAACTAGGAAAGAAGGACTATAGTAACCCTAAATCCTACTAAGTTATCTCCCTTCTAAACTACCTAGGTAAAATCCTCGAACGGATCTTAGCGAAGCGGCTAAGCGCGCTAGCGGAAACTACGTACCTCCTCTATAAAACCTAAATAGGGGGTAGACTAAAGAAATCTATAGTCGATACCGCCCTCCTTCTTATAAACGAAGTAGAAACGAATAGACGATACTAACGCAAGACCTCTACTCTATTTCTCGATATTAAAGGAGCTTTCGACTACGTAGCTAAAAATTAGCTACTAGCTATCCTTAAGAAGCTTAGACTCCCAGGCTTACTTCTTAGCTAGGTATCGACGTTTATAAGTAATCGGACTTTAAAACTTTTATTCGACGGATAGTACGAAGAAACGAAGCCGATAGATATAGATATTCTATAAGGAAGCCCTATCTTACCTATTCTCTTTCTTATCTATATAAGGGACCTCTTTAAATCGTTCGTAGTTAAATTTCTTTCTTATATCGACGATATCTCTCTAATAGTTAGTTCGACTAGCTTTAGGAAGAACGTTAAGATTCTAGAAAGAGAAGCTAAAAGGCTCTACTAACTCGGAGAAGATAGTACAATAGAATTCGACCTTAAAAAGACGGATCTAATGTACTTCTCTACTGGAAAGGGGTCTAATATACCCCTTACGCTTCCTAACGGAAAAGTAATCTAGCTAAAAGAGCTCGTCTAATAGTTAGGTATTTAGTTTAACCAACGGCTCTCCTTTAAGTAGCACTACGCTCTAAGAATAAGCTAAGGCCGAGCTGCCTTCTAAAGACTCTCCCGTCTAGTAAATACCGAACGGGGGCTTAGCCCCTACGTAGTTAGGCAGCTATACCTAGCTTATATTACTAGCGTAGCGGACTACAGCTCTGTTATATAGTAGAAGGATTAGAAGAACGCTAAAAGGCCTACTTAAGCACTCTAGAATCTCGGTCTACGTAAGATTCTAGGGGCCTTTAAAACGTCCCTAATTCTTCTACTAGAAGTAGAAGCCGCCCTACCCCCTCTAGAGATTCGACTTAGTGCTTAGCTTCGCTAGTACGTATTTCGAATCCTAAAGCTCCTAAAAGACTACTTAGTCTACTAGGAACTCGATAAGATTAGATCTCCCTCCTACTAGCCCTAAGGCCCAAAGACCTAATTAGAACGAATTTGGGACTCGATTTAGGAGGTCCTACACGATAGACCCCTAGAGAAGATTATTCCGAATTACTTTCTCCCTGTGAGTAAATAACGGGTTATAAGCAGAGAGCCTTTAAAGAGTAGTATTCTCAGGTGCGAATCCTTGGTGGTGAGGATTCAGCTACGGTGGCCTGGTTATAGCTGAGGCCTGTGCGTTGCACGTGATAAGCACGTGGAGCGCATAGTAGTAGCAGGCGGGCCTATTGCCCTGATACTCCCGTGGAAACGGCGTACACCGTACAACGTAGAGATAGATCCTAACCCGAAGGAAATTGCCGCCTAAAACCACCTTAATTAACTTCGGGCACTTTAAGGAGAAAGTATAGTAATATACTTTAATGCATCCTTATAGCCAAACAGTAAAGGAATCGGGGTTAGGCTTATTACCTACCAAAACGGTTAACTAGTATACTTAAGAACCTCGAATATAAGCTACGAGAATATCGTCTATAACGGCGAACTCGAAGGTATTACCCAGGCTTTTAAGTACGCTGGAAGACAGGCGAAACCCGGCTAAAACTTTAGAATCTACGTAGATAACCAGGCTGCTATTCTTAGGCTTAAAACCCCCTTAAATAACCCTGGTCAAGCATGGCAGATTCGGGCTATAAACGCCGCGCAATCCGCTTAGTTAAAAGGGGCGTCCACCTCCTTATACTAGGTCCCAGGCCACTGCCAAGTCCCCGGGAACGAGAAAGCCGATAACCTTGCTAAAGATGCTATAAAGCTGTCCCCTAGCTCTAGCACTACGAGCCTCGCCCTCCTAGGAATTAAGATTAAAGGCCTAGACCGAAGAGACTGGAAACGAAAGCTCGAGAGCTATAGCAAGCGGCTAAATTAATCCTAAAACTTATATACCCGTAATTTTAGCTGGAAGATTAGAAAGAAACTAGCCGTTCTATTATACTCGCGAGAAACGGCTAGCGCCTTCTACTAGCTTAAATTAGGCTATGAATACTTTAAGGCCTATCTATACCGGATAAATAAGTCCCCTAATGTTCGATGTAGGTGCGGAGGCGAACAAACCCTAAAACACTTAATTTTAGAGTATAAGGACTACGTAGAGGCGAGGAAAATCTTAAAAGAAGCACTAGGAGTAGAGCTTACCCTTCGACTTCTTTTTTAAACGAAGCGTGGAGTAGAGGCTCTAATAGCCTTTCTCTAAGATACTAAGATTGCTACAAGGAGGTGGCATCTTAGAGAAGAGGCCTAAGAAGCCTAGGTGATTTCTAACCTTCTCTCTCTCTCTCTCTCGTAAAACCCTGTTCTACCTCTTCTTTGCTCCTCTTTCTTTCCTTAGTATTGCAAAAAGCTAGATAGGGAAGCCCTAAAACGCGTGCCGTTCCAATGACTCTACTGTATTTAAGCATCCTATATGGACCAGGTGGGCCCCCTGGGCCCCCCGTCCCACGATAGTCCTCGACTTATAAGGGACGTTAATGGATTCATCATCATCATCATCATCATCATATCAGACTAAGGGCTCTAAGGAGTCGAGACAGTTTTATGTTTAGATTCCATACCCGTAGTTTCTCCCCCACTCAATATTGACACAGAGAACCGTATAATGCTTTATGACTTAATCATCATTTTCGATGCACAAACTTCTATATTATTACCCCCCGAGATATTAGGATACGGTGGGCAGTTAGGGAGAGGACGTCCTTCCCTGGGGCTCATAGAGGCATTAGGCCGCATAGGAAAGGAAGGTATAGTACTATAGGTAGATAGATAGTGATGGAGGATCTTCTATAACATTAATTAATTTTAAGATCATCTCGTTTCTCCTTCCATCCACCGTGCACGTGCCGCATTCGAGGCGGAACATATCAGCAGGGCCGATGGGAAATGGACATGGAGGAGAGCAAATTGCGGGTATAACCTAACTAAACAGTACTGCACGGCCGCACAGCAGATAAGGAGGAGGAGGAGGAGGAGGAGAAGAAGAATGACGTGACGGGTACGTGAGTTAGGGTGGGCGATACCTAGAACTCTGAAGGTGGCGCTGTGGCACAGCATAGAAGGGAGAAGCAAAACACAGTAAATGTTGAAAGGGTTGCAGAAAGCCTGGCGAACCAAGACGAGAATCCCTCGTTTACTAAGGGGACGAGCCAGGTCGTTTCATGCCGGTCGCTCGCTTCCACATAGTCGGAGAACGTCAGAGCCCAGTCCCTCCGCTAGTGAATCGCCGCTTTATCGCTGATGTACGTAAATTTACGCACGGCTTATGTCCTCCCCAGCACCCAAAACCCTAACCCTACCTCTTCTTCCTTCTTTCTTCGCGGGGTTTTACTTGTGAGATAAACGTTGTACAACTTCGTTTACCCTTTCCCGCCAATGGGTAGGAGGGGTCACACGTAGTAGCACGTAGCGAATGGCGGAGCTGTCTGTCACAGTTGCCAGTTAGCACTACAAGCAGGAGACAACTCATCCAGCACGGGAACTTACAAGCTTGGCCATGGGAGGATATAACCCTGGTCTCCACCATCGGCTCCGTCGACAGGTAGCGTATGAGGTGGCCGTGCTGAGATGGGCGGTTGGCTGCAGAAACTACGTCAAGATTATAACTATTCTAATATACTTAGCAAAACTCTAATAAGATATATATATACCAAATTTTACAGTACGTGAGCTCTTATAATAGCTAAAGCTAGCTGTAGATCTCTACCGAATAAACGTGATTGCGCGCTAAACTTCCCCTTAGGTGTTGAATAATTGATGAACGAAAGTGATTCATTAATAATGGCATAAAGAGGGAGAGGGTAGGTGACCCGACCGCCTCTTATACGAGCGATTGCGACTAAGCTATCTGGTGTTACAAAAGCAATATGAAAACACGTGATATCCAACACACCCCCTTCGCGTGGTGCCTAAATGGGTAGTGCGCGATAATCTGCTTGGTGTTGACCTCCTAGAATAGCAAAAAAGAAGCGTAATTACTGAGGTAAATAAATGATGACAATCTGATTTGAGCGGCGTGTGCGCCGTACTTACTGTTGTAGTGGTGAGAGGCCTAAGCCTTGCACGAAGTGGGCATGCTTCTACTTTAATAACGGCTTCGTGAGTCCGTCTGCGATCATCTAAGCTATTAGTGTCCATTTAAAGTAAACGTTGCCTGCTTAAGCTTCTTACCTAAGCCAGTAGTAATGGATATCGACGTGACGAAGCTTCGTGACGAGCTTACCTACGTTCTCTTCCATAAGACGAAGCGTCTGTGTGTTATCACACTCGATCTAGATAAGGTGACCTAGCTCAAATTAAATGCCTCTAAAGAAGCGTCTCCACCAATACGCTTACTTAGCGGTTTCTAATAGGGCTAGGAGCTCTACTTCCGTTGTTGAGGTCGTTACAGTTGGTTACTTAGAGGCCTTCTAGTCCACGGGTCCTCCAAACAGCATCATAAGTAATCCTTAATAACTACGTCGTGTGGCAGCGTCGTTAGCGAATAATACGTCACTGCTGGGCACGAAGATGCGTTAGTTATCCTCGACGTCGGCTTAATAGACGATTACAAGATCTTTAGTATTTACCAGATATTCTAGCAGTCGCTAAGCAAGATACAGGTGTCGCTTAGACGGGTTCGTTAGATACGCAGAGAGGGCTAAACAGGCGTAGCCTATATTAGGTCTCGTGCTAATGGCAGCAAACTAAGCAGATCCTATCTTACTTTAGTAGGTATAAATGTCTTGCGGTGTTACATAAGCATTATCGTTCGGTGTAGGTGGGTCCTCAGCAGGGAGAGGTGTTACAACCAATAACTCCTTAACGTTATATTTAGCCTTAAGGCTAGTAAGGTAGAATTCTTATAATAGCTATAACAGTCCTTTGTTGCGATCACGGACGATTCGTAGAGCTAAGAACTATTAGACCTCACCTATCTTACGCATCTCGTAGCGTTAAACGAGGTCTTATTCGAATATATATATAAATGCCTCATCCTTCTTGGCAAAGGCCATAATAATATTATCTACAAAGAAGAACACGAAGAGGTGTTCGTTCGCATAGAGACATAGAGCATCCGGTATAGATTTAAGTCCTAGGTCTTTAAGTATAGCTTAAAAGTGCTTTTACCACAACGCTAGCGACTCTTTAAGTCTATAGAGAGCTTTCTTAAGCAGTAAGATCTTTCCATAAGGAAGTATTATGCCTTCTAGTGCTTTGCAGAAGGTTAGTTAATCGAGAGGAATATAAGAAAAGGCGTTAACGACGTCGTATTACTACATCTCAAGGTCGAATGCGCAGACAATCGCCATAAGCGTGCGAAAGATGCGGAAGGCAAGGGTAGCCGCATATATATCTTAATAGGAGACTTGGAGGTCACCTCGTACGCACACACGTGCCTTAACCTTAGTAAGATATCCCTTCTCGTCGAACTTATATTTAAAGACCCACGTAAGAGGAATAACCTCTTTATTAGCCTTGCGTGATTAATCCTCGTCTACGACGACCTACACCCCCTTACCGTTGCCTTCTTACAGCTCACGATAGAGTGCTTAAAAGAGATAAGGCTTTAGTTAGTGCTTAAGGATATCCTTATAATAACGAGGTTCGGGTGGCAGGTCGTCTCGATAAATGCGTAGTAGAGAAGGAAGCTCCTCTAGCTAATACGAGGGTGGAGGATTCTCGTGTGTAGTAGACTAAGCCTCGAGATTACTCGTATACTCAGTTGTAAGAATTGCGCTCATGCTCGCGGCGAGGAAGGTCTGCTCGCAGTAAGCGTTGGTGATTACCTTTACGGCATAGGCGGCTCTTCTACGAGTCCTCGGTCCCTCGATAATAAGGTTCGGATTAGGGTCCGCGTTAATATAAGCTACAAGGGGTGCACGATTACCTCGTGCTGCTCCTAGATCAGGCTCAGTATCATATTAAACAGGGAGGAGACGGCCAAGGCGTCGCTCTTGCTATTGCTCCTCATCCTCACCCCCTAAGGTAGGTGGGTTACTGAGGGCAGATAATGACGGTAGCTCGTCATCGCCTAGCGGTTGTGGTGTGTCATCGTCTCTAGTAGACGGCAACGGCGTAAGCAGTTAAGGTTATTGCTCATCTAGCTTATCAGGCGGTGTGCCTTATTATTAGCGATCTAGTAATGGAGCAGGTTATTCGATTACTCCTACTATTTACGCATAAGTAACCTCCTCATCTTTACTAGACGAAGAGTCGGCCGTTATAAGGTCTTCTAAGTATAGAAGGATGCGAGGAATAACCTCCTAAGGCTTCTCTTCTACTTCCTCGATATCGTAATAGTCCTCTTACTCATCTAGGGAGTATTTTAACGATTCGTCGAAGGTAACGTCGCGTGTACGAATAATCCGATCGCCTAGAGAATACCAGATACGATAGATATTAGTAGAATTATATCTAATAAGGTAACCGACTAACGCTCGTTCTTATAGTTTATCGCTACGGGTAATAGTCTTATTAAGAGCGTAGGCTTTGCAGCCATAGACTCTCATATAAGCCACGTTTGGCTTAATACCATAGGCAAGCTCGAAGGGAGTCTTCCACTTAAAGACTTTACTTGGCGTCCGATTATATATATGCGTTGCTGCCAAAACTGTCTCTAGCCATAAACGCTCGGGTAAGTTTACCCCAATACGCATTGCGCGTGCTTTAATAACGATCGAATAACCAGTTCTTTCGGCATAGCCGTTTTAGGCAGGCGTGTAAGGTGCTAAGACCTCTAACGTAATTCCTCGTCGCTTAAGTTCATTCTTAAACGCGGTGTTAAGTGATCTTTCACCGTCAATTCGAAAGAACGCTATGAGGGCATCGAAACGGCGCTCAATCATACTTAGAATATCGAGGATAAGCGTGTTGCAGTCTAATTTAAGTATATAGGTGCGGGTAAAGGCGTAGTTACTCTTTATACACTCGATATAAGTGGTCCACTCGTATTAGTTATAAGCAGGAGTCATCTAAATAAGGTCAGATAAGACTTGGAAGAACGGCTCGTTGCGAGCTTCCTCTAGTAATAAGTCTCGCGCGATAAGCTAATAAGCTTTCGCACGGGCGCAGACGTCGCAGTATATAGGCATAATATTATTAGTAAATATTACGCCAGTAACTACGGTAGGCAATGCCTTAATAGCATAGTAATTAGCATAAGCAAAGACTCCATGCCACTATTCAGCTAGGAGACTACGGGTGGCCGCAGCGCTCGTAATAGCCGATAAAGGCTCTACTCGGTGCAGTTCAAGAAAGAACTAACCTTCAGAAGATATAAGAACGCATACCGTAGTATTATCCTTATAGAGACGGGGTCTCTTAGTATCCATATAAACGCCTTTCTCATTGCACTTAGCAATAGAGACGAGGTTTCCCATAAACGATAGGACGTATACTACGTCACGCAGGGTAATAACCTTGCTCGTTTTACCATTGCTAGTATTAACGGTAACATTGCCAAAGCTCTTAACCGGTACACGCGTAGTACCACAAATAATAAAGTCCTCTAGGCCTACATTGCGTGTCTTAGTGAACCTCTTACGCATATGCTTGTTGCACACGTAATAAGTAGTACCAGTATCGGCAATCCACGAGAGCTCCAACGTGGTTAAACGTAAGTCTCGTTAAGCAACGAACGACTATACAATAATAGCTACAAAGGACTTAATAGAGCCTTACTCGTCATTACTATTATCCTCACTAGCAGGCGCATCAGGCTTAGGCTCCTTGCCCTTACCCTTTTAATACTTATTGCCCTGTATATGAGGTGTTAGCGGTGAGCCGCGCTTGAGGGCAGTTTCCACCTGCGCTTTAATCTTATTATTCTTCATAAGCTTAAGGATCTTGTCCTGAACCTTCTTATTAGGTTTGAAGTCGGTAGGACGATTAGGCGCGTTCGGGTTAAGGTAGAAGCATAGGTAATACCAGTAATAGTCACCACAGAGGCACTTAAGAGGCTTCTTAGGCTACTCGTCACCTCCTAGAGTGGCTGCGAAGGTCGTACGAGTCTTATTTATTATAAGTACTTGCTTCTGGCGAGCATGCTCACGATAGTCGACAATAACGTCTAAAACGTCAAGCGTCTTAGTACCCAGTCGTAGCTCACGAAGAATAGGGCTGGCGTATTCTAAGTCGTGTTACATGATAGGCTTAAGGAATGCGTTTACTCCTCGTGAGCCTT
>JAJJID010000687.1:0-15307 GCA_022204955.1 Macrophomina pseudophaseolina
AACTCCCTCAAGGGAACGGTTCCCGTACGGGAAGGACAAAAAGCCACAGTCACAAGGGACTATAGTCCAGCGGTATAATACTCCCTTAGCAAGGGTCGCGGGCAGAATCCAGGAAACCGGCAGAGAGGCACGTTACGCGATAATGAACAAGGTGAACATCGCTATCGTTCGGCTAAGAAGGTCAGAAGTCGGATTCCAGAAAACGGGCCTTAGCACCCGGGTCACGTGCAAGACCCACTCCTGGATCTTTACTAATCCAAGGCCCACCCTTTTGGATCACCATCGATCCAAGCCCTACTGGATCACAGAAGATCCGAACACCATACTAGATTATCATAGCTTTCCTACAGTATATAGACACACTCACTAGATAGCACTTTAGCCGTCGTGGTCAACTCAAGATTCTAATACAGACTTATTGGAGGTAACAAGCCTGACGCGCACCGCGCCCCAACCTATCACGTGATCACTACCCATCGTCCCAATCCTTTACCCTTCTCTTGTCCTTCAAGGTAAACCTTACCACTACCCGACCCTACTAGGTGATTCCAAAGCCTAGTGGAAGAGGCCGCCGTTACAGTTACGGCTGCTAGCGGTCGTAGTAATTAGTAGTATGCGCGTAATATATTGTGCTCGGAGAATTAGCAGCATTATTAGGCTGGATTAGGCGGGGTTGGCTTAATAAAGCTAACTAATAAGGTAGTGGATAAGGAGTTTAAGGATAAGTGCTTTATAAGAATATCTAATGCAGACAAGTAGTAGTTCTAGTATAGCTTAAATATAAAGTAGACGCTCATATAGAGCCTTTCTTCTAGAAAATTAAGTATTTCTTCCTAACCGTTTGCTTTCTTCTTATTCTTTAATCCTAGTGGTCGACCTTACCTTTTTCCCATGCTAGTCCCCTGCTTTTTGCCTACATTTCATTTACGAGGTGCCTTAGGGTCTTATAGGATTAGATTTTCTTTTAGATAATCCTCGAGGAGTTCTTAGTAGTTTTCTAGCTCCTCTTCTAGCTTTCACTCATTGTATTTATAAGGCTAGCCGAGCTATTTTAGTAAGTATTGCTTTAGAGGTCCTATTTTATGGGCTATAATGGCTTTAACTTCCTACTATTCACTGTCGTCGAGTTCTTCGACTAGGGGCAGTTAAAAACCTATCCTTACGGAGTAGGCTTTAAGTAGTATAATATTAAAAATATTATACAAGCGTAATATTAATAGGGGAAGGTCTAGGCGGTACGCCTAAGAACCGATTTTTTTAAGAATCCTAAATAGTCCTAGGTATCAGTTATTAAGTTTCTTATATAGCTGATTTATTTTAATATTTTTTACAGATAGAAGAACTAGTTATCTAATATTAAAATATATCTCGGCTCGATTCCGGTTATAGTGCTTCGCTTATAACTTCTAGGAGTATCTAAGGGACTTCGTAGTGGTCTCCTATACTTTTTGTATACTTTCTATATGCTTGTTTGCTACTTCGGCGGCCTTAGTTCAGTTAGGTGCTGGGGTTTTACTCTATATCCCGTCCTAAGAGTTTAGTTCTACCCCTGCATCTAGTTTAACTGGCGCGAAACCTGTAGAAGAATATATTTTTTAATTATAGGCGTGTGCCGCCCAGGGAACGAGTTGGGCCCAGTTAGATTAAGTCTAAGAGGTATAGTAATGTAGGTACGCCTTTAGCTCCTGGTTTTACCTCTCTGTCTGGCCGTCCGTTTGCGGGTGGAAAGAGGTGCTTAGTCTATATTTAACGTGTAGGCTATAGTATAACTCGCTCCAGAATTTACTAGTAAATATAGAGCCCCTATCCGAAACTAGGCTCTCCAGAGGGCTAAATTATATAAAGACATGTATAACGAGGAGCTCCGCTAGGGAAGCCGCATTAATTGTCTTTCGAACTAGCAAATAACGTACGTATTTAGTAAAACAGTTAACGAGCACAAGGGCTGTATTATATACTTAGCCGTCTCTGCCCACAGATTCCGGTAGGTCCGTTATAAAATTAAGAGAGTAGTGCTTATAAGGCTAGGCCATTACTAGTAATGGTTATAGTAACCTATAATACTTATACCGGCGAGCCTTATTGTGTTAGTAAGTATTATAGCTTTATACGTACTCTCTAACGTCTGTAGTAATACTTTTTCAGTAGTACTTCTGCGAAAGGACTTCCTAGGTACGGCGAATACTGTAATAGCTACTACTTAGATCATCGTAATTTCTAAGTAGGATTTTCTCGCGTAGCGGAGTATACTTTAGTATGTATACCCGCCCTTAGTAGCGCAGGAGCCCTTGCCCGTCGATCGTATACTAATCGTACGCTAAAAGTACTCTTTTAGCAAGCTATTCCCATATCTCTACGCAGAAGGTATCCCTTCATTACTTAGTACGGATAAAGTTAGCAAGCGACTTAGGAGTATCTAATAACGCTATTTCGGCTATAGTAGCTACTATAACTATAGTCCGTAGCACGAAGCTTTATACTAAGCTCGCACTAGCCTCCTTATAGCCGGTGCAGGCTGGGGGGGCCTCGCCCTTATAGGTAAACTCGCTATATTCCTTATAAGTAACGGAACAGACTAAAGCGGTTTGGTAATTACTGCCGCTAGTTTTACACTAGCTCTTTACAGTGTTTCCATTAAGCTTATCAGTAGCATGTAGGGGCTCTCCTAGCCTCTAAAGCTTAAGTTTACACTGCAGAGTAGGTAATATAGTATTAAGATACATTCTCTTCTCGTTTTCCTTAAAGCTAAGGGCATAGTATAGGCGTCTTAAAAGGGCGTCCGCTAGATTAGACTTACCCGGCTTATATTCGATATTAAAATCGAACTTAGCTAAGGTTTCAGCATAATGGGCTTAACGAGCCGTAAGGCTCTTAGTTATTATAAAATACTAAAGGTTATTATAATCCGATAGTACCCGCACTAGCATCTACACGTGTGCCAGGTAGGGTCATGTAAGCAAATAACGGATTATAAGCAGGGAGCCTTTTAAGAGTAGTATTCTCAGGTGCGAATCCTTGGTGGTGAGGATTCAGCTATGGTGGCCTGGTTATAGCTGAGGCCTGTGCGTTGCACGTGATAAGCACGTGAAGCGCATGGTAGTAGCAGGCGGGCCTATTGCCCTAACAGGTCACTAATGCTTAAAATATTATACGATTACGTGAAGCTCCTTATTGTGAGTATTATACCTAATCTTAGCTCCACTAAATTTATAGCTAAAGTACGCAACGGGGTGCTAGTGGCGTTAATCACCCTTAGCCCCTATAGGCTAGAGGAGAATGCCGCCGTAGGCGTAGTCCGAGGCATCGGTAATAAGCATAACTAGCAGATTCAGGTTATAGTACTGCAGGACGGGCGCACGTGTAAAGCATGCTTTTAGCCTACTAAACACCTACTTTATATCTACGGGCCACTCCTAGGGCCTATACTATTTGGTTAGCCCTTTCTTCGGTGCTCGTTTTATATTTAAATTCGGGTCCTGGGCTGCCTTCTTTAATAAGCTTATTAGTAGCTGTACTACCATAGAATAATTCTAAATAAAATGCCTGTAGAAGTTGGCAAAGCCTAGAAAAACCTAAATATTATAATAGCTTTGCGGCTCCGGCTAGTCTTTAATTGCTTCGACTCTCATAGGGTCCATAATAACCCCCCGAGGGGTGACAATAAACCCTAGAAACTTAACATGCTTAGTATAAAAACTACACTTAGATAGTTTAGCGTAGAGGCCCTAATTACGTAGCCTTTAAAGGACTTGTTTTATGTACTTAATGTATTAGGACTCGTCCGCTAAGTATATAAGTATATTATCTAAATACACTACGTAAATCATATCCACTAGGCCTCCTAAGGCTCAGTGAATATATGATTGGAAGGTTACGGGTGCATTAGTTAAGCTAAATAGTATAACTAGGTACTTAAAATGTCTATAATGAGTCTTAAATATAGTTTTCTACTTATTACCTTTCTTTATATGGATTCGGTAATAAGCATCATGCAAGTCTAGCTTGGTAAAAGCCTTTATAGTGCTTAGGCAGTCCAGCAACTTGCCTATAAGAGGTATAGAATAGCCGTTCTTAATAGTAACCTTATTTAGGCCTCTATAATCTATATATAACTGCATGGTGCCATCTGCCTTGGGGGCGAAGAGATGTTACGAACCTCACGGGCATTAGTCCCGCATAGGCAAATATCCCTTAAGGGACAGGAACCCTTACGGGAGGAAATCCCACAGGGGAACACCAATCATAGGGAAACAGCGCTTAAAGAGCTTAGTCAGGAAGTAGGCAACGCGATAGAATCCTGCAAGGGAATAACTCCCTTAAGGGAACGGTTCCCGTACGGGAAGGCCGAAGCCTCAATCGCAAGGAACTAGGGTCTAGTGGTATAATACTCCCTTAGCAAGGGTCGCGGGCAGAATCCAGGAAACCGGCAGAGAGGCACGTTACGCGATGATAAACAAGGTAGACATCGCTATCGTTCGTAGAAGGAGGTTAAAAGTCGGATTCCAGGAAGTAGGCGTTAGCGCCCGAGTCACGTGGACCCCACAAGGACCTACTAGGATCAACTTGATCCAAGGACACTGATCCAACACCATTGATCCAGCTGCTTTGATCCAGCTGTATCGATCTAGATTGTCACAACTCTCCTACAGTATATAGATACACTTATTAGGTAGTACTTTAACCTTCGTGGTCAACTCAAGATTCTAATACAGACTTATTGGAGGTAACAAGCCTGACGCGCACCGCGCCCCAACCTATCACGTGATCACTACCTATTGTCCTAATCCTTTACCCTTCTCTTATCCTTCAAGGTAAACCTATCGTTACCCGACCCTGCTAGGTGACTCTAAAGCCTAGTGGAAGAGGCCGCCGTTACAGAAACTAGGAGGGGGGCTCCGTTTCTACTATAATTACTGAGCCTTAAAACGAATTACTAGGAAGGACCGTTACCCGTTACCACTTATTTAGGAGATACTTAATCAGATTAGCAAGGCTAAATAGTTTACTAAGCTCGACGTCGCTGCCGCCTTTTATAAGATATGGATTAAGGAAGGTAACGAATAGCTTACTGTATTTAGAACTCGATTCGGACTATTTAAATAGCTCGTTACCCCGTTTAGACTAGCTAATGCACCAAGTACCTTCTAGCAATATATTAATTGGACGTTAAGGGATTTCTTAGACGATTTCGTCTTAGCCTACGTAGATGATATCCTAATCTTTACAGACAGTTCTCACAGGAATTACCACGAGAAGGTTAATAAAGTATTAACTAAATTAGATGCTACAGGCCTCTAGCTTGACCTTAAGAAATGTGAGTTTAAAGTCTAGTTAATAAAGTACCTTAGTTATATAATCGAGGCTGGTAAGGGTATTCGAATAAATCTAGAGAAGGTCTAAGCGATCTAAGAATAGATGGCGCTAACTACCATTAAAGGAGTATAAGACTTCCTTAGGTTTACTAATTTTTATAGGTGATTTATTAAGGGATTTTCTAATCTAATGCACCCCCTGGTTACGCTTACTAAGAAAGGCACGGTTTTCTAATAGAATAAAAAAGCTAATACGGCTTTTAAGAAGCTAAAGAAGGCTTTTATTACCGCCCTAGTACTAATATAATTCGATCTGGAATGAGAAACGGTCCTCGCTACGGACTTATTCGGGTACTATACCGGTGGTGTCCTCTAGCAGTATGACGAAGACGGTTTTCTACGCCTAGTAGCGTTCTTTTTAAAGAAGAATCTCCCTGCGGAATATAACTACCCGATTTATGATAAGAAACTACTCGCAATAGTTAAGTATCTATGCTAATAGAATATCAAATTAAAGGGGCTTAATCAGTTTAAGATCCTTACTAATTATAAGAATCTAGAATACTTTACTACCGCAAGGAGACTATCAGAAAGATAGATTTGGTAGTGGAGAGAACTTAGCTGGTTTTTCTTTATAATCGAGTATACCCCTAGAGTAACTAACGGATTAGCAGATACGCTTACTAGAAGGGACTAAGACCTACCCACGCAGGACACGGATTAAAGGCTCAAGTAGAGAATAGCCCAGCTACTACTACCAGCTCGTTAAGGACTTACCCTTAATATGGGGCCAGTAGAAGATCCAGAGGAACTAGACGACTAGGACAATGAAGACCTACAACTAGGTAACAACGATACAACGAATTAGTTAACGGTTATAAACGCCCCTAGACCCCGTTTAGCACACCTAGGGCAACACGGCTACGGACAGGCACTTCTAGACTAATAGCAAGAAGTGCAAAGTCAAGATAACGTCCTAAACCGGCTAAGAGAAGTGGTCTAACAAGGGAATAGAACATTTTCCCTAGACCTATCTAGTAGGATAAAGGTATTAATAGTCGAATACTCATTAAACAACTAAGGAGACCTTTTATTTAGGGGAAGGAAATGGGTATCGGATTCTAAACCACTAAGGACATGGATTATTTAGGAGACACACGACTTACCCCTAGCCGCGCACCTAGGACGGTCCGAAACGGTTAACCTAGTAGTAAGGCAGTTCTTCTAGCCGGGATTCGTTAACGATATCTGAAGGTTCTACCAAAACTATAACACCTGCAGTAGAACTAAGGTTTAGAGGAATAGGAAATAAGGACTCTTTAAACCACTGCTAGTACTAAATAGATAGTAGCACAAGATCTTAATTAACTTTATTAGGCTACTCCTATTAAGTAACGGCTGCGAAATGCTTATAGTAATAACCGACCGGTTAGAAAAAGGGGTTATCCTCGAGGTATACGTAAATCTAAAAACAGAAACTATCGTAAGGCTCTTTATTAGTCGCTTCTACCGGGACTATAGGATACCGGCGGCTATCGTATTAGATAGAGAAATATAATTTGTTAGCCTTTTATAGCAATGGATCTATTAGCTACTTAAGATTAAGCGGCGAATATTAACTACCTACTACCTGCAAACGAACGGCTTAATAGAATAAATAAATACTAAGGTAGTACAGAAAATAGCCCTATTTGCTAATTACTATTAACGAGATTAAGTAGATTAGTTACTAGTTATTTAGCTAGCACTAAATGAGAGGACGTTAATAGTTATTTAGATAAGCTCCTTCTTTCTCTCTTACAGTTATTACCTCGAGCCACTTAAATTACCCGAGGACGTATAGCTAAGTGACTAGCAGGGGTAGTTCCTAGTAGCTAGAGCCGAGGCTATTATCGCTAAGATTAAGGAGGTTACGGATTAGGCGCAAGCGTTAATAGTAGAGACTTAATAGAAGTAAAAACATTAAGTAAATCAGTAACGAAACCCCTTACTAGTGTATAAAGTGGGTAATAAGGTATAGCTAAACCTTAAAAACCTACGAACGGACCGGCTAAGCAAGAAGCTCGATAATAAGGCGGCTAAATTTACTATTACTAAGATAATCAGATTCTATAGTTATAAGCTAGACGTACCTAGTACGGTCTATAACGTCTTTAATGTAGACCTTCTTAGACCGGCTAGGACGGACCCTCTACTAAGCTAGATTTAGGATAATTACCAGTCACCACCTATCCAAGTAGATGGTTAAGATAAATAGGTAGTAGAAGCGATCCTAGGCGAACGAATAGCTAAGAAGCTAGGGTAACGGCAGCACTAGCTATAATATTAAGTTAAATAGAAAGGTTACGTAAGGCCTATATAAAAGCCTATAACCACCCTAAAGAATATAGCAGTACTGGACACCTACCTAGAGGAAAAAGAAAGAAAAGATAAGTGGTTTAGCCCGGCCAAAGCTAGGCTCGATCTAGATAATATTAATTCTTCCTGTTAACCTATAGTAAATAGCCCATTAGAGCCGGCCCCCGTAGGATAGCTGCCCATTAGAGTAACTCGGTACTAGGTTACCTAGTCGAGTGTTATAGACTACTAGACGGAATCCGCTAGCGCTGGATAATCCTCTTCCTATTAACTAATAGGCCCTTAATTCGATAACTAGCTAATATAACCCTATGGTCCTAGTCGACTCCGAGATGTTACCACCTTAACACGGTCGCACGTAACGCACGTATTACCGGTTAGCTAAGTTTCTAACTATATTATATAGCCATTATTAAATATTAGAGTCGCTGTTTTACCTTATATACCCCTATAATGGCTAAAAATGACTGTCCCGACTGGGAATTAAACCCGGGACACTAAGAAGAAAGGGAGGGGTAATATTATAGTCTAGAAGCCTAGTAATGAAGAAGCCTTAGAAGAATCCTTAGTAGTCACGTGACGTTCCTTTTCTTATATATTTAAGTTAATCTTCTCTCTTCTCTTCTTCTTCTTTTCTTAAGTTCTAGCTTCTTATACATAGCGCAATAAACCTTTTAGCGATTATCCTAAGGTTAAGCCTTAATAATAAGAGACCGTCTAGTCGAACGGATTCCTTAGATACACGTAAGAGATAACTAACTATAAGATAGCTTTACTAAAAAATACTTCACATTTAGGAAATTCTTATTTCCCCTACTACTATATACTAAATCCATTACCTAAGAAGACTTCACTCTAGACCTCTTATAGAACTAGCTAGAGCTTATCTAAGTAGAGGTAGAGTAAGTCTACTCTACCTAGGTTAAAGGAAAAACTCTAGGCCCTAATACTATTACCTAGAATATTATAATAACTATCTATTAGGCCTATCTAGAGATTTTCTTTAAGGTATTCTCTCTCCTTTTTAATAATGGCTACTACCCTACTATATAGAGATAGGTAACTGGCATAATTCTAAAGAAACTAGAAAAGAAGAACTATAGTAATCTAAAATCCTACCGGGTTATCTCTCTTCTAAACTGCCTAGGTAAAATCCTCGAACGGATCTTAGCGAAGCGGTTAAGTGCGCTAGCAGAAACTACGCACCTTCTTTATAAAACCTAAATAGATAGTAGACTAAAGAAATTCGCTATCGATACCGTCCTCCTTCTTATAAATAAAGTAGAAACGAATAGACGATACTAATAAAAGACCTCTACTCTATTTTTTAATATTAAAGGAGTCTTTAACTATATAGCTAAAAACTAGCTACTAGCTATTCTTAAGAAGCTTAGACTCCTAGGCCTACTTATTAGCTAGGTATCAACATTTATAAGTAATCGAACTCTAAAGCTTTTATTCGATAGATAGTATAAAGAAACGAAGTCGATAGATATAGATATTCTATAAGAAAGCCCTATCTTACTATAATAGTGGCCTCTTCTACTAGGCTTCGAAATCACCTAGCAGGGTTAGGTAATGGTAGGTTTACCTTAAAGAATAAGAGAAGAGTAAAGAATCAGAACAATAAGTAGTAATTATATAATAGGTTAGGGCGCGGTGCGCGTTAGGCGCATTACCTCTAATAAGTCTATATTAGAATCTTAAGTTAACTATGAAGGTTAAAGTACTACCTAATAAGTATATTCTATATACTATAGAAAAGCTATAATAATCTAGGAATTAGGACGACTGTTAGATTAGTTATAATATTAGATTAATCTAAGAGTTAGATTAATGCCAAGGCTTTTGATCTATAAGTGAGTCATATAGACCTTACATAATATGGGTACTAAGGCCCGTTTCCTAGAATCTAACTTTTACATCGGTTAAGGGAGTATTATACCGCTAGACTATCGTTCCTTAGATCATGTAAGTTATTCGATATTCTCCCGTCCGTTTCCCTAGCTCGAAGCCGGTTTTTGGGATTTGTAATTCTTCCCTTAAGGACATTCTTCCCCTGTGGGATTCTAACCTAGTCGGGGTTCCCGTGGTCTTGCTATGCCGTGTGGGCGTCGCTCCCGTACGGGCTTCTACTATTACCTAGCCTAGGCCCGTACGCGCCGTCTTTCCTTAGGGCTGGTTCTCCCATGCTGTTATGGTCTGGAAGCCCAGTAATGGAGAAGCCTCAGAAGAATCCTCGGCAGTCACGTGACGTTCCTTCTCTTATGTATTTAAGTTGATCTTCTCTCTCTTCTTCTTCTTCTTTCCTTAAGTTCTAGCTTCTTGTACGTAGCGCAATAAACCTTTCAGCGATCATCCTGAGGTTGAGCCTTGACACGTGCGGGCGCGCCGGTGTTGTAGCTCTATTGTCCCTGTGGGTTCTTGGCCCTTACGGTACCTTTTCCCGTGCGGGCTTTCTGCCTGTGGGGTTATAAAGCCCTTGTTCCTCTAGGGTTTATAATACTTACCTATTTTCTTTCTTATCTATATAAGAGATCTCTTTAAATTATTCGTAGTTAAATTTCTTTATTATATTAATGATATCTCTCTAATAGTTAGCTCTACTAGCTTTAAGAAGAACGTTAAGATTCTAAAAAGAGAGGTAAAAAGGCTCTATTAACTTAGAGAGAAAAATATAATAGAATTTAACTTTAAAAAGATAAATCTAATATATTTCTCTACTAGAAAGGGGTCGTATATACCTTTTACTCTCCCTAACGGAGAAATAATCTAGCTAAAAGAGCTTGTCTAATAGCTAGGTATCTAGTTTAACCCACGGCTCTTCTTTAAGCAGCACTATGCTTTAAGAATAAGCCAAGGCCGATCTGTCTTTTAAAGACTCTCCCGCTTAGTAAATACTAAATAAAGACTTAGCCCCTATATAATAAGATAGCTATATTAAGCCTATATTACTAGCGTAGCGGACTATGACTCTATTATATAGTAGAAGGATTAGGAGAATACTAAAAGGCCTGCTTAAGTACTCTAAAATCTTAGCCTACGTAAGATTCTAGGGGCCTTTAAAATGTTTCTAATCTTCCTACTAGAAGTAGAAGCCGCTCTACCCCCTCTAGAGATCTATTTTAGTACTTAGCTCTGCTAGTATATATTTTAGATTCTAAAGCTTCTAAAGGACCACCTAGTCTACTAGAAACTCGATAAGATTAGATCTTCTTACTATTAATCCTACGGCCTAAAGACCTAATTAGAACGAATTTAGGAGTCTATCTAAGAGGTCCTATATAATGGACCCCTAGAAAAGATTATCCCGAATTACTTTCTCTCGTAAAAGCGGCATACACTATATAACATAGAGATAGATCCTAACCTAAAGGAAATTGCTACCTAAAATTACCTTAATTAACTTCGGGCGCTTTAAGGGAAAAGTATATTACTATACTCTAATGCATCCTCACAGCCAAATAGTAAAGGAATTAGGGTTAGGCTTATTACCTACTAAAATAGCTAACTAGTTGTTACGAACCCCACGGGCGTCAGTCCCGCACGGGCAAATATCCCTCAAGGGACAGGAACCCTCACGGGAGGAAATCCCGCAGGGGAACACCAACCACAGGGAAACAGCGCTTAAAGAGCTTAGTCAGGAAGTAGGCGGCGCGACAGAATCCCGCAGGGGAATGACTCCCTCAAGGGAACGGTTCCCGCACGGGAAGGCCGAAGCCTCAATCGCAAGGAACTAGGGTCTAGCGGTATAATACTCCCTTAGCAAGGGTCGCGGGCAGAATCCAGGAAACCGGCAGAGAAGCACGTTACGCGATAATAAACAAGGTGGACATCGCTATCGTTCGCAGAAGGAGGCCAAAAGTCGGATTCCAGGAAGCAGGCGTTAGCGCCCGAGTTACGTGGGCCCCACAAGGACCCACTAGGATCAACTTGATCCAAGGACACTAATCCAACACCATTGATCCAGCTGCTTTGATCCAGCTGTACCGATCTAGATTGTCACAACTCTCCTACAGTATATAGACACACTCATTAGGTAGTACTTTAACCTTCGTGGTCAACTCAAGATTCCAATACAGACTTATTGGAGGTAACAAGCCTAACGCGCACCGCGCCCCAACCTATCACGTGATCACTACCCGTTGTCCCAATCCTTCACCCTTCTCTTGTCCTTTAAGGTAAACCTACTGTTACCCGACCCTGCTAGGTGATTCCAAAGCCTAGTGGAAGAGGCCGCCGTTACACTAGTATACTCGAGAACTACGAATATAAGCTATAAGAATATCATCTATAATAGCGAACTCAAAGGTATTGCCTAGGCTTTTAAATATGCTAGGAGACAGGCGAAACCCGGCTAAACCTTTAAAATCTACGTAGATAACTAGGCTGCTATTCTTAGGCTTAAAACCCCCTTAAACAACCCCAGTCAAGCATAGTAGATTTAGGCTATAAATGCCGCGCTATCCGCTTAGTTAAAGGGAGCATCTACCTTCTTATACTAGGTCCTAGGCCACTGCTAAGTCCCCGGGAACGAAGAAGCTGATATCCTTACTAAAGACACTATAAAGCTTTTCCCTAGCTCTAGTACTACGAGCCTCGCCCTCCTAGGAATTAGGATTAAGGGCCTAGACTGAAGAGACTGGAAACTAAAGCTCAAGAGCTATAGTAAGCAGCTAAATTAATCCTAAAACTTATATACCCGTAATTTTAGCTAGAAGATTAGAAAGAAACTAGCTGTCCTATTATACTCGCGAGAAACGGCCAGCGCCTTCTACCAGCTTAAATTAGGCTATGAGTACTTTAAGGCCTATCTATATAGGATAAATAAGTCCGCTAATGTTTGATATAGGTGCGGGGGCAAATAAACTCCAAAATACTTAATTTTGGAATGTAAGGACTATATAGAGGTGAGGAAAATCTTAAAAGAAGTATTAGGAGTAGAGCTTACCCTCCGACTTCTTTTCTAAATGAAGTGTGGAGTAGAGGCTCTAATAGCCTTTCTCTAAGATACTAAGATTGCTATAAGGAGGTGGCATCTTAGAGAAGAGGCCTAAGAAGCCTAGGTAATTTCTAATCTTCTCTCTCTCTCTTATAAAACCCTTTTCTATCCCTTCTTTGCTCCTCTTTCTTTCCTTAGTATTGCAAAAGCCAGATGGGGAAGCCCTAAAACGCGTGCTATTCTAATAACTCTACTATATTTAAGCATTCTATATAGACCAGGTAGGCCCCCTGGGCCCCCCGTCCCACGATAGTCCTCGACTTATAAGGGACATTAATAGATTCATTATTATTATAGAGCCATATAGTCGACTGCTAGGGCTACTATTACTAAGAAGAGCTAGCGCATGCTACTCGATCGGAGGCTCTATAGTCTCTTTAGCACTAGGGCTGCCTAGATGCCCCTCTTCGCGATCCTTCCCGCATGGGCCTTAAATTGGAGTTCTGTTACGGCACAGCCTTTATAGGATTAGGAAACTACAGAGTAGAAAGGTAAGCAGGGAGTGTAGCCGTAGTACGAAAGGGACCCACAACGAAATACGTGGCTTACATAATGCCAAGAAATTAATCTATTTAATCTCGCATGCCTTAGGCATCAAGGGATAGATTAACTAGATTAAAGACACCATTAATCTGTTAAAAACCTAACCCCTACCTAGATTAGAAATAGATTAATACTAGATTAAGGATCTTTTCTATATATATATAAACTATACTCCTTAGATAGCTTTAACCTTCGTGGTTAACTTTAATAACAATTTAGTACTAATTATTAGTAATACGGCCTTCGCACGTAGTGCTTAGTCTTATTACGTATTCGACTTGCTCTTATCCTCTTCTTATACTCACTTAAGAAAAACCCCCTCGATAGGTTTTCTCTCTCTTTAGTATTAGATCCTTAGAGGTAGAGGTCTGCTTATTATACTTTAACTACTATCCTTGCAAGGAGAGGAAGGCTCTAAGATTAAGTCTTATCGGGTAAGGTATTACTCCCTAATGAGTTTAGAAAACAGTAATAGTACTAGGCTCTTAAATAGATATCGATCCTGCGGAGGATTAGAACTAAGGTGTCTAAGGACAGGCTTAGCCTACGGAGCCTACTAGAGAAGAGCTTGTATAGCTTATTAAGGAACTAAAAGCTTAGAACACTCGACTAATTAAGTATATAATAAAGCGGAGCGCTACTAAGGTTAAAGTAGCAGCACCCGAGAAGTTTAATAGAAATAGAAAGAAACTTTAATTCTTTCTTCTCTAGATATAATGCTACCTTTAGTTTAACTAAGCGTAGTTTAATAGCGATGCTAAAAAAATACTCTTCGCATTAACTTATCTCCGAGGAACGGCAGAGGTATAGATAGAACTATACCTTTACGACCACCTAGCTAACGAATACTCTCTCGAGAAGAGATAAGAAAAAACTAAGAAAATTATTAATACGTATAAAGGATTCGCTTATAATCTAAAGGCTACTTTTAATAATCGAGATAAAGTCCGTAAAGCCTTTAACGATATTATAACCATTAAATAATTAGAATCTATAGCTATCTACACAACTAAGTTTTAATAGCTTATAGCCTATCTCAAATAGTTAGATAAGACTTTTCACGACCTCTTCTATAAAGACCTAAAGAATAAAGTTAAGAAGAATATAATTACCTACGAATACCCGTCCACCTTCTAGAAGATAGTAGACCTTACGTCTTAGATCGACGATTATATATACAAATAGAAAATAGGTTCTCGATAAGCTAACACCTCGAAGCCTCGCCGCAAAAAGATAACCCTCGAAGGCGAAGACGCTATAGCCCTTAACGCAGCCAACCGATAGAATTCTAAGAAGAATAATAATAACGTTTAAAATAATAATAAAAAGCCTAAAGAACTAAATCTAAACTAGACGAATAAGTAGAAATAGCACTATAAGAATCGACTCTATATTACTTATAGTAGCGATAAGTACTTCTCTTCTAAGTACCTACAGAACCCTTATAATAAGAAAGATAGAAAGTAGACTTCGAGCGCTTAGCGCGAAGTATCAGTTATATCCTGCTAAGATAATTATAATATGCTATACTAGATAGTCTACTACAACAATGACTATTAGACGTACTAAAGTAGTAAAGATATATTAGAAAAGTACCCCTACAAACCTTAATAATTCGGTATAATAACTAGAAACAAAGAAGTTATTAAGACTAATGATATTATTAATAACTTTCTCTTAGATAAAAAACTCGTTAATAGTAGTATAGAAGAACTCTACAAAAGTACGTCTAAAAGTAATAATAAATAGTTAGAAGATATCCTAATGCTATCTAATAAGTAGAATATCCTTATTTTATTAGAAGTTCTCGCTAAAAGATACAATATTAGTAAATATCTATATAACGAATAGGGTAACCTTAACTAGATAATCTAGATTCTATATTAAAGAAGCCTTACCTTAACCGTTATTTAGAAATAGCATTAGAATACTCTCTAAAAAACCCGGATTAAATAAGACGGAAAGAAATATAAACTCCCGATAACTAAAGAGACGATACTTATTAAACGCTACTACTAAGGAACTTCTACGCGCGAATAAATAGACTACGACTCCCTTCGAGAATTAGCAAGAATTCTTTATTAATATGGTA
>JAJJID010000688.1:0-15268 GCA_022204955.1 Macrophomina pseudophaseolina
TGCCGAGAATATAGGGGTTTTCCGGTTTATAGCATAACGTGTTTCACCACTCACCCGGCCACACCCAGAGTGTCCACCGTCCCGTCGAAAAAAAAAACCCACCTGCAGCGAGAACGAATTCTTGGAATTACGCATTATAACCACGCGCAATCGCTCTACAACGCGTACTAAGCCGCTCTACTGGCAATCCGCTATCGCCCAATACCGGATTGTCCGCTATGGCGGTCGCCGACGCCTTGCGACCCGGCGATAACCGCCTTTCGCTCTACGAGCACGCCGCACAGCTAAGGACCCAGGCAAAGCAGCTTCTTAAACGATACAGGCGATCACAGACGTAGTTTCCGCTTCCATACCATCGCTCCGCTGATTAAAAGCGCCATCGAGTTATGCGACAAAGCCCTTAGCCAGCCGACGCCGGCCGAGCTAAAGGCAGTTGTGCACTCAGTCCTCTAGACTGCGAACGACATCAAGAAGGACACAAGCGCCATTAAGCGTACTACTAACTCTATTAATATAGCCGACTCCTAAATCCAACGGACCGCGCAGCAGAGCACTATGACCTAGGCTCGAGTAGCAGCGATGCTAACGATAGTAATAGCGACAGCACAGATACAGCCCAAGATGATGATGATGATGATTCATACACCCCGTCGGCCTCCACGGGCCATAGGGAAGAACTAACACTAAGCAGACGTTTACCTACACTAACTCTCGGTTTATTTAAAGCCCTCACTCTCAGGAATAAAACAGGGGAAAACCACGCTAGTCAAGGTTATTAAAAGCAAAAGAAAGAAAAAAAAAAAAAAGAAAAGAGACGAAGAAAAGAGCGGAGAGAACGCTAAGGTAGAAGAAGTAGAAAGGAACACTCCTCGCTCGAGCCGTGGGTTTTCTAAGCCTACGTCTAGCTAATTATTAGAACATCTTCCTAAGTGCTGCTAGTCCCTATAGCGGCGTAGCAACTGGCTAGATCTTAGCCTCTATGGTAGCTCTCTTTTCTTTACTACTCGGTGACTACCCGCAGTCGTTCTGTCGCGATCGTAAATACCGTCGTTGCCTTAACGGTTACTATGTTAGCTTTCCATCTTTTCGCTAGTCCGTCGAGGTACGTTCCGTCCGGCGGCTTCGTTCCTAACCATCTACCTAGTATATACGAAATATTATCGAACCTCTTTTCTACCGCTCTCTAAAGCTCCGCACGCTGTTTAGACTAGTGAGTATACTTAAGTAGAAAATACTTAACTATTTCTTCTCCGCGTCCGCACGCGTACCGTGGGGAATCCGCTCTTCTGATTTTGTGGAGTAACTCGTTTAATCTTAACCTCGATGTTCTAAGCTAAGTAACCACTACCGCTTCTGCCGTGTTTAGCTTGTTGTATAGCTTTCTAGTATAGTATTGCGAGAGTACTCTATCGAGTATACGAGTAAAGCGCCCCTCCTTAGTGTTATTAAGTTTCTTAGCCTATACTCGAGAGATAGCCCGTTTAACGTCCGCAAGTGCGACTAACTTTAACCGTATACCGCAGTCCGGGATAGCTTTGTTAGGCTCGGTAGCCTATAGCGCTAGTTTGTTCGCTCGCTCGTTTTTTAGCACTTCCGCGTGCGCCGGCACCTACCTTAGCTAGATAACCGGCATCTTTCTCCTCTACATCTTATTAAGAGTCTCGAGTATTTACTTTAGTACTATCTAGCCACTTTTCTGTCTCGGTCGTAGTAGAGACTATAGCGTAGACTTACTATCGTAGTAGATAATATATTTTACCCGTGTAGCGATCGGTCGCGCTATAATCTCCCTCTACGGCTATATCTAGTTAATAAGCGCCACGGCTTGTCTAATAGCCTTAAGCTTAGTAAGGTAGTTATTAATCTTTTCGCTGCTACCGAGTGTCTCCGAATGCTCTATAACCGTTGCACTCGTACTACCCGTGCAATAAATTCCGATCCCCACGCGTCCGTTCCGAGCGGACCCATCGGTAAAAATAGATACTTAGAAACGTAGCGGATTACTCGTCTCGCTGCTAGCGGTATCCGAATATTTAATTATTACTACCGGGTTGTCCTGCCACGGGTATTTACTAAAGGGCTTAATAGTCTTAAGGCCGTCTAGGTCGACTTCCTAAGCCTACCGCATAATGCGCTATAGGGGGGAGATATATCGTCTATTTCTAATATTAATTCTCCTTTTCAACTTCCAGAATGGATGCGCAGGAGAAAGCAAGCAGGAGTATATCTAGAAATAAAGTATCTACTCTTTTAACCGTACCTTAATAGGCGCGATACTCTTTCTTATCTACCTCCGAGAGCTCTTCTCCTCGCGAAAAGTTACCTACTTCTCCTATATTAATAATATAGCGGTTTTAGCTAGCTCCGGCAGCTTTAAACGCAACATTAAAATACTAGAAGAAGAGATAAAAGAACTCTATAAACGCGGCGAGGAGAACGGCGTAGCCTTTAACCTAGTAAAGACTAAACTACTATATTTTAGTAAGAGTAAAGAAGCTACCTCCTCACTTATTACCCTACTAGACGGCGAGGTAAAAGAGTCTAAGAACTTAGTTAGATAGCTAGGAGTCTTCTTCGACCCGCTGCTCTCCTTTAAAGATTACGTCTCTATAAGAGTTAGCTAAGCACGGTCCGCTATCCACCGGCTATTTAGACTAGCTAATATCGAACGAGGGCTCTCCCCCTATACTATTCGATAACTCTATAACGCCTGTGTTGTAAGTATAGCCGACTATAGCAGCCAGATCTACTAGAAACACTAATAGACGGTTAAACGCTAACTTAACCTCCTTTAAAACCTTATTCTTCGAAAAATTCTAGGAGTGTTTAAGACGGCACCCATCGGGCCTATAAAAATAGAAGCCGCAATCCCACCAGTCGACCTCCGTCTGGATGTAAACCTTCGCCGGTATGTATTTAGGACCAAGACACTTAGAGACACCTATCTAATTCGGCTTAAGCTCGACAAGATAAACCTAGAGAATAGAGATAATAATATAACTATAAGACTAGAAAGAGTAAAGGATATACTCCGGAATATTCTATAAGGAATTAAATAGGTTAATCCTTTTCTCTTCCCGCTATAGTACGGATGCTTGCCTTATACTACTAGCATCTCTGCTCTAGATAAGGCATCTACTACTATAGAGTATAGAAACACGCTGCTAGAAGCCTCTAGTAACCTCGTAGCGATATACTCTAATGCCTCCGCTATACTACATGGAACCGGTGTTGGCGTCGGAGTAGCACTACTTAATTATAGGCAATCTAAGGAAGAAATTTAAGATAGGGTTACTAAGAACCTCGGTCCTAATACTCTTGTCTATAACGGCGAACTCGAGGGTATTACTACCGCCCTTGAGCTTGCTAATAAAAAAGGATATTCTTCGAAGGAGATCGTAGTATTTATAAATAACTAGGCCGCAATCTCGAGGCTTAGAAATCTAGGCAATACGCCTGGCTAGATATAGTAACTTCGGGCAATTACTGCTGCCTAGTAACTAAAGGATAAGGGTAACAGTGTTATTATTAAATAGGTTCTAGGATATGTTAATATCTATAGCAATAAGGAAGCCGACTTACTAGTAAAGAAGGCCGCTACCCGACTACTAGATATAGACCGACCCAGCCTCGTGTACTATAGTATATAGGTCAAGGGACGGCTATATAACGAGTGGGAAACCCGGTGGAAGGCGACTCCCTTATCCGCGTATAGTAAGACTTTCGGTTAGAAGATTAAACGGAAGCTTAGGCCCCCTACTTCGGTAAGGGAAATAGTATCTGCTTCTACTAGCTAAAGATAGGACACGGCTACTTTAGGTCCTATCTCTATCGTTTTAACTATGCGGAAGACGATAGATGTCCATGCTCTAGTACTATAAAATAAACACCGAGGCACCTACTACTAGAATGTCCTCTATATAGAACCGAAAGGCTCTTAGTAAAGAGTACTCTAAGCGTAAACTAACTAAACCTCCGGGACCTTCTCTCTATAACCGAAGAAATCTCTGCTACGGTAGACTTCCTTCGAAAAACGAAGATATCCACGCGTCGGTAAATACTTAACGACCTGCCCGACGGGGTATAAATACGCTCGACGCTTATACTCTCTTTTTATTTTGTTAGTTCTTCGATTATTTTATAATATCTCCTAGTCTTTTCTTAGAGGGAAAACCTCTCTTTAGGTATTAAAGCCAACTATTCCTAGTACGAACCTCGACTAACCCCTATATAGAACTCTAAAAGTAGAAAAGGCTCTTACGGCCCGTCTTTAATAATCCTCGACTCTAAAAGAACGTTAAACTAAATAAATAAATAAATTAATAGGCGCGATTCCTGCCTCATCCTCTAAGATAGTTAGTATAGTAGTCTTAAAGGCTCTAATAATCGCTCTAGCCGCTATTCTCTAGATTGGCTGCAGCGCTCTCAGCAGCGACTTTAAGATTACTAGGGCCTATATAGGCGAGGCGTAATTCACGACGGGAGCCACCGTCGCGGTAAAAAGCTAACGCGCTACACTCGGCTAGAGTCTCTATAGCCGCCTAAGGGCTAGGGTAGCTTTTATGCCTCTCTTTGCGACCCTAGCTACGTGAGCCCTAAACCGCAGCTAGATATCGAGAACTACTCCTAGGATCTTAGCCGTCTCCTCTAGGCGGATTTCTACACCCTTTACTACTAGAGGTTAATCGCCTAGCTACCGACTATTCCTAGTAAAGTAGACTAGCGATTTTTTCTTAATATCGAACGTCGCTCTACTAGTTCTTTTCTATTCCTTCGTTTTTAGTATTATCGTCTCCTAGAGACGCTGCACGTTTCTATCCGCCGAGTGCCCTATTACCCAGGCGCTATAATCGTTAATAAATACGATTGCCCCTTTATTCTTATTAATTACTAACTGCACTAAGTCAGCGTTAAAGAATAGGAAGAGAATCGGCGAAAGCGGCGAGCCCTAGAGAAGGCCTACCTAAGGTAGGGCAGTAACAGCCGATGTTTCCCTATTAACGGCAACCGACGCACTTCTATCTAAGTAGAAATCTTTAATCCACTTAATAAGCACTTCCGGAATTCTCCTCGCTTATAACCGCCGGACGAGTATCTTCCGGGACACCCCGTTATAGGCCCCTTTCACGTCGAAGAGCACTAGTGTGAGTACCTTTTCCTCTCTCTAGGCGTCGTACACGTACTACTATAATACTATTAGTGCCTATACTATCGACCGTTGCTTCCGCGCACCAAAGTGGGCTTTTAGTAGGAGCGAATATTTCTCTACTAGTACTAAGATTCTCTCCGCTATAACGAACTTAAGCGCCTTTCCTAATATTAATAAGAGCGAGATTGGTCTATAGGCTTTCGCCGACTCGTAGTTTCGCTTATTTGTCTTACGTAGGGAGACGATCTTCGCTATTTACTAATAGCTAGGTAGTCGTGCTTGTCTAATAGATTTGCTAAAAAGTTAATAGATATAGCGCCCTAGTACTAGCTAGAGCTCTCTCTATACTACCGCCGGGATTCTATTTACTCTAGGAGCCTTTAATGGCTTTACTTTAAAGATCGCCCTCTATACCTCGTCCTCTTTTAATAGCTTACTTATAAGTTAACTTTCTATAGGGCCCGTTTATTCGATGTCTTTCGTCCGGGCCTCTACGACCGGTAGATCCGAGAAGAAGAACCATAGAAACACGTCTAATATCTCTTAATTCGACTCGGCGTAGCTCTCGTTCTATTCTAAGCGCGCTACCTACATCTATAACAGCGCCCTCGGGCCGCTAAGGTACTTCGTGGCTTTCTAGATATTCGTTCGCTCCGTAAGAAATTCTCTCTAGTATAATCGCCTCCTCCGCCTAATTGTATTATAAAAAGCCTTCGCCGCCGCCCTTACTTAGTCCGCTAGTTCTTAATAGGGTAGTTCTATCCGCCGTGCGGTTCGGGCCTAGTTTCTTAGCCGCGTGTAGGCTCGCCGAAGTTGGGTTAAGTCTACACACCACTATTTCTTAACGTATAGCGATGGCCTCGCTCTTAGAGTGTGTCGCTCTAGCGCGGTAGAGACAGTATAGGTTAGATACTCGGCTATATTCTCTATATCTAACGGGATTAGTAATAGAAACTTCTTTAGATATCGCCGCACCTGCTTTCTTATAGCTTCCTAATTTATATTCTTAAAGACCTACCGTAGCTATTCTCGATCTTCCCCGCTCGGCGTTAGGAAGCCGCTTTTAATTACTCGATATTCTGCTCCGTAATCTATATAGAACGGCTAATAGATAATCCGGTCCTCTACTAAGCTGGGCGATATAAATATAAGATTAATAGTAGATTAGTGCTGCCCTAATTTATATATTATAGTACCTCGCGGAAGTATATACTGCAGGTCGAAGTCTTCTATAAAGTCGATAATCGGGAGCGCCTTCCTAATGTAGTGCGAGTTAAAGATTACGTCACCTCCCCATAGCTAGTTATACCGATTAAAGTTACTAGAGAGGAGTATTTTAAACACGCCGCTAATCCCCTCTCTAACTCGCAGGATTGCGTCACGAAGATACGTTAGTACGTTATTTAGCTCTACGTCTTTAGTTAACTACTTCGCTGGAATATATACTAATACCACTAGAATTATTCGATCTGGGAGAGATACCAGTGCTACTGTAATATAGAAAGACGCTACTATAATCTAACGAGCTAGAATACCTTTTCTAATCTATAGTAGAGAGTAGACCGGATACTAACCGTCTAAAGTTATTATCGGTCTAAACTATGTCTAGTATAGATAGGAAGTTAGAACCGCTACTAGTTCTCTCTCTGCCGTCCTAAAGTAATTTAGTTCGGAAATATTAATAATGCTAAAGTTCCTTAGCTCTTCGTCGTTAAGGATGCTATACTACGCCGTTATAGTTTTTCCTAGGTTCGCTTAGATGCTCTTTAGTCTCCTACTTATTTTACTTTCTAATTATTGCCTCCAACAGTCGCTTGTATACTAGGCATCCCCGGTCGTTAGGCCGATGTAGGCCGCCGCACGCCGCGTATATCTTAGGGCCAGTCGAGCAGTCTGTGGCTCTATAGCCGTGCTCGGCGCACCTCGCGTATCTTTCCTCACTCCTATATCTTAGTTCGAGATGGTCGTAGCTCTAGCACCGAAAGCATTGGCGCGGCCTAGATCGGTACTTAAAAGTACTAGTATACGCCGTCTCGCCTCCCACGTTAATAATCCGGCGGGCTAGGAGCTCGTCTGCCTCGCTCTTCTTTACTAAGTAAATTACCGCCGAGCCGTATAGTCGTCTACTCGCTCTGCTTAGCCATCGTGCTTATATTACTCCTACCCTATTTTCTTCCCCGATAACCCGGTAGGTATCTATTCTAAGCGCGGTCTGCTTCTCGTTAAAGACCGCTGTCTTGTTAATATTATCGGCCTTTACCGGGTACTACTATAGGCCCCGTATTCTAGCGCCTCGAAAAGCGTTATCTAGCTAGCCTTTATTTACCCTTACCTCCTTCTTATCCCTCTCGTAATAAAAGAGAAAGCGCACTTTAGTTAGTTCGCTCGGGCTCCGCGTTAGCCCGTAGTACTTAATGTTCTTCGTCGCCTCTTAGCTCTTAAGCGCCTCTTAGAAACGCGTACGAATGTCCCCTACTTTAGTAATATTAAATTCCACGTTAGTTAGATTAAGTTCGACGTAAGCTGCCTTTACTAGCGTCGCGGTTAGTACGGCGGTAGTGCTTAGTAGAGCACCCCTACTAACTTAATTCGGTAGCGAATCTCCACAAAGAACGCTCGCGTAGGTAGTACTACCCTAGATCTATGAAGCGGTGCTTCTACGTGTAATCTCGATAAGTTTCGATATTTCTTTCTTTAGTTCGGAAACCTACTTCGTTAGCTATTTACGTACTTCTTAGGACTATTAAAGTTTTTTAGTTAGGCTCTTAATCTAATCTTTGTTTTTCGTGTATTGTATCGTTAGGCGCTTGTTCTAGTCAGAGATTGCCTCTAGCAGGTCGATAATATTATCGAGAGTAATTTTCTTAGTCAATTTCCTCGGCTTCGCTGGGCGAGATAAAGCCTTAGTAGACGGTTTTCTACGGTAAAGAGCTCGATAGTCGGTGCGGTCGATCTAGTGGAGTAAGACGCGCTTTAACGCGTTCGCGACGCGTCTATCTCTACCCGCACCTTCTTCGGCCGACGCCGCCGGCATTGTAACTAGCTTTAATTATTTTTCGAGATTCGAGATTCGATATTTATAAAGATCTAATAATATCTCTTCTAAACTAGTAGAAGAGTCCTCTCTGCTCTATAGTCGATAATAATAATAATAATAATTTATACACCCCGTCGGCCTTTACGGACTATAGGGAAGAGCTAGCGCTAAGTAGACGTTTACCTATACTGCTTCCCGGTTTATTTAAAGCCCTTACTACTAAAATAGAATATAAGAAAGCTACGTCGGGCGCACATTTTAGTAGAGAAGAAAGGTAGAGCAAGGATAAAAAAAAAGAAAGAAAAGAAAGGAAAATTATAAAAAAGTAAAAAGAAAAAGAAAAAAAAAGGAAAAAGAAAATAAAAAAAACAAGAAGATAAATAAAATAGGCAAGCGAGATAGTCTACTAATACGAGCCGTGGTTTTCTTAAGCTACGTCTGGCTAATCTTTAGAATATTCTCCTAAGTGCTACCAGTCCCTATAGCGGCGTGGTAGCTGGCTAGACTCTAGGCTCCATAATAGCTTTCTTAGCTTCATTACTCTATAACTACCCGTAGTCGTTCTATCGTAATCGCGAACGCCGCCGTCGCCTTAACGGTCGCTATATTAGCCTTCTATCTTTCCGCTAGTCCGTCAAGGTACGTTCCGTCCGGCCGCTTCGTTCCTGACCACCTACCTAGCATATACGAAATATCACCAAACCTCTTTCCTACCGCTCTCTGAAGCTCCGCACGCTGTTTAGACTAGCGAGTATACTTAAGTAGAAAATACTTAGCTATTTCTTCTCCGCGTCCGCACGCGTATCGTGAGGAATCCGCTCTTCTAATTTATAGAGCGACTCGTTTAATCTTAATCTCGAAGTCCTTAGCTAAGCAATTACTACCGCCTCTACCGCGTTGAGCTTGTCGTACAGTTTCCTAGTGTGGTTTTGTGATAGCGCTCTATCGAGTATGCGAGCAAGACGCCCCTCCTTGATGCCATCAAGTTCCGTGGCCCACGCTCGAGAGATAGCCCGCTTAACGTCCGCAAGTGCGACTAACTTCAACCGCACGCCGCTGTCCGGGACAGCTTTGTCAGGTTCGATGGCCTACAGCGCTAGTTTGTTCGCTCGCTCGTTTCCTAGCACTCCCGCGTGCGCCGGCACCCACCTTAGCTCTGTGGTCTTCTAGCCCAAGCGTCCTAAGAACAACGAGAGCACCTTCTTAGCGTCACGTAAGTCCCGTGACTTAGGTGGGTCCTTGACTGCGCCGCGGTTGCGCTCCCCACCTACTGCCTTATCCTGCTGTTTCCCAACCCTGTGGAGGCTGCGCCGTAACACATCACTGGTCACAGCATTTATTTGTATCAAGTATCTCCCAGAGTACCGGGCGTCAGCTCTATCAGCCAAATATGGCGCACGCACTCGGCAACTTCTTCGACATCCAAGATCCCAAACGCATCACCACCCCTCCTCTCACACGCAAAAAGTCCGTTTCAATCCGGACACCACCGTCCAACCAAGAACTCGACAATCTCATCTTCGGCGAGGCCCTCTCCGGACCACAAACACATCCCTCCACCCCCCAACATGCCGACCTACCATCATCCTTCCCCAGCGGCGCCCAAACGCCCGCAACCCCCGGCGAGCTCGAGGGCGCCGCACCTAACACCCCCAGTGCGCCCCTGATCCCGACCCTTTAAAACCCGCCCATAAACAAATACCGCGTCCTTTACGCCTGCCTCGTCTACTTTGGCAACGGGCTCTCCGACGCCGCCCCGGGTGCACTCATCCCCTACATAGAGACCTAGTACCGCATCGGCTACGCCACCGTGTCCCTCATCTTCGTCACTAACGCCTGCGGCTTCATCGGGGCGGCCTTCCTAACGGACGCCATCCTCACCCGCCTCGGTCGCGCGCGCACGCTCGTGCTCTCTGAGCTCATCATAATCGCGGGCTACATCGTTATCGTCAACACGCCGCCATTCGGCGGCGTAGTAGCAGCCTTCTTCCTGCTCGGCTTCGGCTGCGCCATCAACCTCGCGCTCAACAACGTCTTCTGCTCCAACCTCGACCGCTCTACCGTCATCCTCGGCCTAGCGCATGGCAGCTACGGCGTCGGCGGCACGGTAGGACCGATTGCCGCGACGGCGCTAGCCAGCTCGGGCGCGCTGTGGAGTCGCTTTTACTTCGTCATACTAGGCATCCGGGCCGCGTGCGTGGTGTTCAACGCGTGGGCGTTCTAGAAGTACGAGAAAGAGAACAGCCGCGCTAAGAGGGCAAACGCCAACCTACTCGCCGAACTAGAGCGGACGGCGAGCAGGCAGATAGCGGCAGAAGCGGACGACCAGCAGCATTCAAAGAAGCAGCTCCTCGCGCAAGCGCTGCGTAACCGCGTGACGCTCGTCGGCGCCGCCTTTATCTTTATGTACCAAGGCGCCGAGGTCGCCATCGCCGGCTGGGTCATCTCCTTCCTGATTAACTACCGCGGCGGCGCCCCCGCCTAAGTGGGCTACGTGACAGCAGGCTTCTTTGTAAGGATCGCTCCCGCTCCCCTCTTTCTTTCCCCCCATCTCCCTTACTAACGCGCCTATCTACTTAGGGCGGTATAACCCTTGGCCGCTTCGCCCTCACGCCGCTGTGCCACCGCTACGGCGAGCGCCGCGCCGTCGTCGCGCTTACGCTCGGCGCCCTCGTGCTCGACACGCTCGTCTGGCTCGTGCCTAACCTGCTCTCTAATACTATCTTCGTCGCGCTGTGCGGCCTCTTCCTCGGCCCCGTCTACCCCTGCGCCTAGACTATCTTCTCGCGCAGCTTGCCCCGCAGTATCTAGACGACGAGCGTGGGGTTTATTGCGGGGGCCGGGTCGAGTGGTGGGGCCGTGATGCCGTTCTTGACCGGCTTATTAGCGCAGGGAGCGGGCACTTGGGTGTTGCATCCGGTGTGTGTTGGGGCATTTGTCGGGATGGTGGCGTGTTGGGCGGTGTTGCTAAGGGTGGAGAAGAGGGAATAAGTGAGTGAGTGAGGGAAGGGAGAAAATGGAGGTGAGAGGGAGGATGCCTAGGGATGGAGAGGGTGGATTCGTAGACGATTGAGGAAGATCTAGGACCTGTAATATCTTGTGCTCCTTCCCTTCGTGAGGGCTTTTAAGTGGCTCAGAGGCACTTCCCGAGTTGGATAAGAGGGCATTTACTTTAATCGTCTCTTTCCCGCCCGCAATGTCGCTTGTCAACTCACAGTACAATGTTAATATGAAATAGGCATGTAGTCTTCCGAATATTGTAGAGTAAGATTGAATTACGGCTTCGTTTGTCTGCGTACGAAAAGTCAGAGACGTTATCTATTCGTCGGACTGAGTAGGCAGATGAGGCTGCTGTATTGTTGATGTATATAAGAGAGCTTGTGTCAACTAAAGTGCCATTCCGAGAAAGATGCGGCTTCTATTATCCACTGACCTATTATGGCTAAATGACGTTAAGAGCGTAGGAGTGTATATATACGACGATAATCTCTTAAGCCTACAATAGTTAACTCTATTGACGTATATAAACTCGTCGTTCGAAGTGACCTTTCCGCCTAAGGGCCTTCGGGCCTGTGGCACGGGAGGGAGAGACGGAGGCTCTCTAGGAAGCGTGCTTCCGCCCCTATCACCTTTCTCGTTAGGAGTAAGGGGGAAGAGCTCTGGAAAGGATTTTTGTATCGGCTGTACTATTCCTAATCTTTAGTAGTTCTAAATTCTTGTGTTTTTGTTTCGTATATTCGCTAAGCCTTGACACTCGAGATAAGGGCTAGCACAGCTGCCCTGCTATGGTTAAAGGGAGGAAACTTGTAAAAAGGGCTCTCAGAGCGAGGCCTTTGCTGTAGTTCGCTTAGGCGCAACTTCTTGGTTATCGCCGTTCTTCTAATTCGGAATACCCCGTTTCCCTTTTTAGTTTCTGAAGGTATGTGAAGCGGAGTCATGCGTTTTGACACTGCTGGCGCGAGCGTGTGTAAATATTAATTAATTGCCTTCTACATAAATAGGCCTCTTGTGGATCACTACCTTCTATAACGGGCGGAAGGGGGAAAAGTTCTGAGAAGTGCTTTTATAGATGGATCGTTATGCTTTCGATCGAGAGTTACCCTCCTATACCGAATTTTTTCTTCTCCTCTTTCTAAACATGTGCTTATAATTCGCCTCTTTACTCTTTCTACTTCTTTCCCTGTTAAACTACGGTATTCTCGGAAGTGAAGTGAATATGGATTGTGCCTGTCCATTAGTCGTCCCATCAGATGCCTCTATAATTGCCTTTACATACCCGCCCATCTTATAGAAAAGATTCTAAACAAACCCACCGTTACCTGCTACAGGTAAGTGCCGCTCTTGCGCTTTGTAGATGAAGCCTATCTCCCGACCTAGACGAAACTTAAAAGCACGCACGCGCACAATTATCCAAGCGTATAATAGTGTGTGAACATCGTATTCTCCCCCTATAATCCAACACATCCCCTCCTCACTACTCCTTCGCAAACAAGTCCCTCTAAAACTTCTTAAACCCATACTTCCGCCCCCTTTTATCCCACACTCTAACCTCCTACTTCGTCCCAAATCTCTCCAACACGCCTCCTACCTTGTGCCCCTAGCTCGGCCCGACCTTCGCCTTCGGTTCTAGTGCCCGGTCTCTGATCTCCGCCGCTAGCAGCGGCGCGACGTCGGCGTAGGCGGATGCGAGCTCGCGGTCGAGGGCGAAGTACGGCTTCTTGGCCAGCTCGGGTGCTATGAGGTTGTAGGAGCGGGTGAGGGCGTTGAGGGAACTGATAGACAGCTCGAGGAAGGAGCGTTCGGTGCGCTTTTACGTCGGGTCGCGGAAGGGCTGGGGTGCGGCTGGAACGGGCATTTGTTGGTGTGGGAGAGGCGAGGATTGGGTGGTAGAGGCGGTGACTTCTGCGACGACTTCCTCGGATGCTATCTGAGGTGAAGTACTTGCGGACTCGCCGTCCGTAGAGCCCACCGGCGTAGCCGTGACGGTGATCGTCTTGTTGAAATGCTCCGCATTGTCTTTTGTCCCTGGAGCGGACGCCACCTTGAGCTTACTAGCGAGCGTGATCTGGCTGAGATGCCCGTCCTCATCCACCGTATTGATCTTCTTCTTCTTCCTTGCCTTCGGATTAGATAGCCTCTCCGCCTCCGTATACGCTTGCGCCCTCCTTATCTGAACCTCTAAGCTGGCCCCCTTACTAGCAATTATCCGCGCCGTATGCCTCTTCTAATCCGCCCGAAACCTCGTCCGAAACCTCGTCGCCGCCGTGACCAGCTCTTGCTGCTTCTCGATCTACGGCGGCACGATCTCCTACTTCTAAATAATCTTATTTATGAAGTACTCCGTGGTGTCTAAAAACGGATTGCTCGCATTATAGTCCCTCTCTAGCTTACCCCCCCTCTTGATATTCCTAAGCTGGCCCCTCGTAATCGCATCCTTAATCCGTTTATTCGCTAAGCTCTCTAACGCCCTGACACTCATCGCCCTACCCCTCGCGCCCGGCCCGGCGAACCTCTTCTTTATCTCGCGCCTAAACCTGTCCCTCTCCTCGTCGCTCATGCCCCCCTCCTTTTGCGCCGCGTATAGACTCGCGCCCTCCCTCGCGCCCGCCAACCTAACCCCGCGATTCTCCCCCCTCGCGGCCGAGGCCCTCATCCTGGTGTCTACCCTCGTCGGCGGCCGTACGCTCGGCCCCAGCGCCTTGCCCCTCGCCCGGCCTACGCTATCGTCTAGTATTCGTAGCGCCGCATCCCCGACGCTTTCCTCCCCGCGCTACGCCGCCGCGCCCGCCACGTCCCTCGTCCGATTGCCCGCCGACGCCGGCAGCTCCGCGACGGCGATCTCGCGCGCGAAGTCGCTCTTGAAGCTGGCGGCGGCGATGCGCTGCTCGAGCTTGCGCCTTAGCTCCTCCGAGAAGCCGGCGTCTTCGACGATGGCGGACGAGGCGCGCCCGGGGGACGCGAGGAGACCCTCTTCGGTAAGGGATTCGAGGCGGCGGGTTATGGCGCCCTGTTCGCTCTCGTCCGCTGCCTTGTTTCGTTCGCGTTGTTGCGCTGGGTTGGCGGCGGCAGCGGCGGTGGCGTTGCTATTGTGGTGGCTAGGTTGCGGTTGCGGGGAGTTCGCCGTGCGAGGGCGTGGAGGAGGCGCTGGTGGAGGCGATGGTAGTAGAGGAGGTATTGGAGCCTTCGGCGTGATTCTGCGCGGTGGCTGGGCTCGAGGATGCAGTTGGTGGTGGTTTGCGGCGGAGGCGTGGCGAAGCTGAGAGCCAGCGTCTGGCCGGAGGCGATTGCGGGAGAGTGGACGCGGCGGTGCGCGGGAGAGAGCGCTGAGCAGCTCTTAGGTAGCTGGGATAGACGTATCGCGTAGGCATACGGAACAGCTACCGTTACTTCGTTGTGAATTGTAGGTTGCGGGAGATGCGGCGGAGAGTGGTGTGAGTTGTAAGTAGTTAATCGCGGAGAAAGCGGAAATTGTTTGGATGACGTCTTGATATTTGCTCGGGCCGCGTCCGCTACCCGCGATCCCGCAGCTACTACTACTTAGCGCTGGCGGACGGGCATGCGATAGCATATGTACGCTAGGAGAGTAATACTTGGTATATTGGACATTAGATTCTGATTGCGCCTCTAACCCGGCCAATACCTAAACCCTATAAATGCACTTGATCTAATTCGGAAGCTTCTATATCCCGTATGTGTGTCTACGCTCCCGCCCCTTTTATTAATACAAAGGAAAATTAGGCTTCGTCCGCGATACTGATGTATAGAGAGAAAAATGCACTTAATCCTCCGCCCCTCATCTACAATCCCTTAGTCCTAAAAGAGTCCCTCTCTACCCAACGACTTGGGTAGGCTTTCTAACTATACGCCATACGCCATATGGCTTGTATGGTTTATGGCGTATGGTTTATCTCCGTATAGTACTGTAAACCATATACTGCCCATACAGTAAATGACGTTATATATGACCGCGCTCTTAGCTTGGCAGTGTAGCTCCTATCTAGCCTGTTGCGCTTTCTTCGAGATATTGCTCCACCATTTCAACTGGTAGTCCAGACGTGATACCGCTGCGGATCTAGCTCTTT
>JAJJID010000689.1:0-15184 GCA_022204955.1 Macrophomina pseudophaseolina
TTTATATAGCGCCTTCTTTCGTGGCGTAATAGACTTCCCTCCCTAACGCGCTAACTATAAGTCCTTATGCTCTAAATTTTCGTAGAATAGCCTTGTCCGAGCCTCGGAACCTCTCTCAGATGCTAGGAAGTTGTTATCAGCCCTATGCGCGCTGCGGGTGCAATTTCATGCAGGGTCACCGTGTCGATTAGTACTTCCAGCAGAAGCGAATTGCTAATCTTGGCTAATGCGAGATAACCCCGCCCTTCTCACCTTATAAACCAGCCGGCATGTTATTGTAAGGGCAATTGAATTCTGCCGCATTGTTGCCAGTTGGCCACTAAATTTCGATGCGTTGTCAATTCACAGATCATCCCAATCAATATTATCCTGCCCCGATAAGTATAAATATCTCGAAGCCCTATAATGCCTTTACTAGGTATTAATACCGTCAAGACAAGCCGTCGCAGAAGCCCAATTAGCCCGATTAATCCCTCTAGTTAAATATAATTGCGGCCTAAGTAAAATTCCCATCTGCTCAGTACTTCCTAAGCAAAAACTCAGGCGGTGATGCAGGGCTGTAAAGCAGGGATTTTAATCCTGCCTTAAATAATGCTATCTGTCTTTTAACATAAAATAAGAAAACCACATTGAACAGGAGACAAAGACGGATAACTTCTAGTCTATTTAGAGCGTTTCAGACCTCTTGCGGTCGCATGTATATTGATGCCATAATTTAGGCTCTCAAAAACAGCCTGAATTGAGGCCCTGGAGATAGCCGATGCGTCTCAAGTAACGCCCCACTCTCTTCGATGTTAGGATGCTCGGCTTCTGAGTCAAGCCGTCTCTTCGTAGTCGACGGGACTGCTTCTGGTGTAAGGGTTCCTTGTCCGGCGCAGTGACTACGGCGGTTCTGTGGAGAATCTGTAGATAAATCAACATCTACTCGACAAGAGCAAGCGCAGTAGTGTTCTTAGGATGGTATACCTGCGGCTGTATGCGCAACCGCACTTAGCAGCGCCTGTGCTTTTGATAAATTTACATGAGAGCGGCGCGCCTGTGATTTAGAGACTCTGCCGTTCATGATGGGCGCGTAGATGTTTGATGGAAGGTTGAGTCTTTATCAGAGTGGAGGCGGCTGCAAAACAGGCCACCTTCAAAATAAAGAGTTGGCAGGTTGGTGAATGAACCATGATTGGTCAACATAGATCTGAATGAGGGGTTGCTGTGCGGGAGATGTGTTATCAAATTTGATCCACGCACCAAATTTCTATTATAGCCAATCAGGTTGCTATTTGTGCGTCATATACGTTTCATTAGCCGCGGTCTGCGCGGTGCGGACGTCGTCCCCCACAAACGCTCGTCGCGCCTTTCAATATACGTTTTTTGGCGACTCGTTACGTGTCACGTTTTTTGAGCATCCAATCAGGAGAGGGAGGGTAACAGGTATTTCCATGCCTGGCGCAGCTGCAGAGTGAGCTGGCGCGGACAAGCTCTTTCGACTCAGCCGGAGCAGCTTGCGTGGGTGCAAAGCATAAGAAGGCGTTGCGCTCGCCGCAAAGAACACACCACCCACTCGCCACCTGATCCACTCCAGTATAGCCGCGCGAGTCCACGGTGCAGTGCGACTACCTCGCCCTGCAGAGCCTGTCGAGGCCCCCATGCTAGGCGACTTCTGCTCTGCACCACCTCGAGATCTCTTTCTAATTCGGTAATCAGCAAAGTGGAATTATAAGCTCAACCGAGGACGTCGTAAATCCCATAATAATGATCCCAATCTTTTTGATTGTTTGCCGCCACGAGCATGCTGCTACGCACCATCGCTATGGGTCGTCCTGTTTCCCGTGTACGGCTCCAGAATATAGATGATTCTTGTCTGGGTCTATATATGGATGTCGGCTCTATTGATATAAACCTTAGTGAGCCCTGGAATAACGATACCAGGTCGTCCAGTTCGCTTTGCTATTGAATCCCATAACCTGCGGCGGAGTTGAATTCTAAGTGGTGGCGACGGTTCGTGGATTACTTGGCGTGGTCGGAAGGCATTTTGGTTACCACCGGATTACCGGCTTGGCAAATCGGGTATTTCGGCCGATGGATCAGAAATCGCCATCACTCAATCGACGAGACGCATAGTGATCGTAAGGATGTCTCTAGAACCACCATTTTCATAAAAAGTGTCTAGAATACTATTAATGTTACGGCGCGGCCTCCACGGTAGAGAAAGGAAGGTCAGAATAAAGAAAACGAGGGAAGGATCGGATAGAGGGACTCTTCACGTGAGTTATCCTCACGTGACTCACGTGACCGACCCACATGTCGCCCATAGGAGCCCGGGCGACATAAGGCAACTATCGCCCACCAGAGCCGCGGCGATATATAGTAATACTAGATTATATACACTCTCCTACTAGTATATAAACCATACCCCTTAGATAGCTTTGACCTTCGTGGTTAACTTCCATAACAATTTAGCACATTATTAGTAAAACGGCCTTCGCACGCAGTGCTCAGTCTTGTCACGTGTTTAACTTGCTCTCACCCTCTTATACCCACTCAAGGAAAACCCCTCCGACAGGTTTTCTCCCTCTTTAGTGTTTGGATCCTTAGAGGCAGAGGCCCGCTCGCTACATTGTGGAGATGCTGAGGTCTTTGTTCAAGGTGTTGAGAGAGGGGTGACCGTGCATTCAGTAATAGCGTGCATTCAATGATCGTTTACGTTAACTAAGATGTGAAAGAGTGATCTATCGATGGCAGGAGGAGAATGAGTGTGGACATAGAGGTGCATAAAGTGGAGCAAGCAATCATAGATGGTGATGCTGGTTGACACCTACTTTTGCTAAGCCCGCTGAGACTTCGCCTTCTCCATCACACCCAGAACCGTATCGGGGGTGTTCTTCCATTGTTCATCTGATGTCAGCAGCTCATCTTTCATTTGAGACCAAGCTTCCTGGATTAACTGCGCTTTCGCCTTGCTACGCGGCGTGATCTTCGCCTTGTACGGTAGAAGTGTCCGTGAAAACCCAGGTCTCATGGCCGTCATGTCGATGTCGATTTCCTTTCCAGACTCGTCTCGTGCCTTCTCAATACGGAAAGCCCAGAGCCAACGCGACGCGGCGAGATAAAGGCTACGCTCAGCAAGATGCTGACCAGGGCAAATCCGACGTCCAGCTCCGAAGTCAAAAAGCTCAGTGTATTCACCCACTGAGTTCTCCGACGAAGCTGCTCGGCTCAACTTCCCCTCCCACCGCTCCGGTATGAACTCGTGTGGTCGAGGGTATAATTTTGGATCGTGATGAATCGCTGTGGCATTCAGAATCAAGCCGGTTCCCTCAGGAATCTTGTAACCCCTCCATTCAAACGATTTAGTTGCCGCATGCGTCATGCCAAAACGCGAAACAGTATACCATCGGTGCAACCTATGCAATGGGAACGGTCTTAGCAGCTGTCATTATAGTAAAGCCGTATCAACTGAATATAAGCAAGCCTTGCCGATTTGCCTGTCAAAGGTAGACTGGCAATCATCGGCAGATTTGAGTTGTACCTACTCCTGTATAACTTGCTTCAAGTATGGTAGATTGGCTGCATCCTCTTCATTTGGCAGACAATCCGGACCAATGACTCGGTCGATTTCTGTAGCAGGTCAATACTGAAAAGTGGTAGGAATATGTAGCGTAGCTCACCCTCTTGAGCCTTTTGTTGCACTTCAGGAAACAATGCCATGGTTGCAACCCAACCGTTAATTACGTTGGTAGTCGTCTCGGTGCCAGCCTGAAATTTTTAGGGTCCAGTCATTGCAAAAGATGCGCCAGCTAGGCGATTCTCACCTCAGCCATGAGGGCAGCCAAACTCGTCGCTTCCATATCACTTAGATTCATAGCTTTTTGGTTGTTCCGGATGACCTGGTAGAAAGACGGCAGATTCGACTTTTGAGTCTCCTCGAAAGTCCGGAGGACTTTGTCTCGATACTCAGCAAAAACCTGTTCTCCATACCTCCGAGGACCAGGGAGAAAAGAAGGAATCTTGAACAAGATCGGAAAGAAGTTTGTCCAGTCGTTTAATATATTGTATCTTGCCCAATTAGTCGTCGATGCGAGAATCTTGGAGACGACGGGATCGTTTGAACTCGGAACGCGGTATCCCGCCGCCATACTCATGGCGACAGAATTGCTGTATCGCTGGATATGTTTGTCAAAATCGTTAGGTGTATTTAAGAGATCGTAAAGTAGCTTTGTTGATTCTAACACCTGATATGGGAGATACTGTTTGGCAGCAGTTACGTTGAGCATCGCGTGCCACTGACGCCGTGCAACACGCCATACAGGACCGTTTGCCTGGATTGGCTCATAGTTACCTCGAGAGACGAGATCGGTTAGTCGATCCGGACGCGATGAGGTATATTGGCCAAGCTTATTAAACAGCTCGTGGGCGGCGTCTTTCTCGTTGACGACTATGAAGGGACAAGGACCTTTCATAACCGAGAAGATAGAGCCATATTTCTCAGTCCATTCTTGGAACACAGGCTCCTCGTAAAAGGATGGTATCTAGACTGTTTAGTAGTCGCTCACTTGGTTCAGGCATGGATTGCTATAACCTACTTGTCGCAGGTTTCCAAGGATGGGCTCAGTTGGCGGGCCTGGTGGAAAGTTAGGGGGCCTCGAGCCTATACGAAGAAGACGGTATAGTCCATATGCAATGAGGGCAATGCAAAGTGCGGCAAACATGGTGTAAAGAGTGTTCACTTTCATAGTTGGCTTGATGAGGCAAGGTGAGTAACGGCAGGACAGACATGAATATGCTCTTAAATGTGAGCCCTCACCGTGAAAGACGTAAAGGGGAGTGCCAACCTCAATGCTGACAGGCGAAAGGACGAATTCCGCTTCCGACAAACCGCCCCGCTGTAGTAACGGAAACTGTAGTTCCCGTACGCAGCAGTCCCTTAAATCCGCAAAATCCGGTAAGGCCGCGAAGATATACTTTCTCGTGGAGCTTGTATGACATATATCGACAAGAGACATCTAGGCTACGGCCGGCCGGATCGCAGTCGACCGAGCCGCCATTGAATATACACTCGTGCGGAACTGCACATGCCTTTCTCCGATTGGGTGGAAAGTAAAGTGCAATACGTAGGGTGTACCCACATCGGATTTGATTTCCAAAGTTCGGCCCTTTACGTATAGATGATCCGTCACCGCTTTCTTTCTCAGGCAACTAAAAGACATGACTGCAGCACATTTGCTGTGCATAGACCCACTAAACCACAGATGTTCACCCTTCTCGTTAAACCAGGCATCTCGGTTTCAGTCTTTCGTAACCAAGCAGCAGTATCGTCTCCACAATCTTCTTGGATATTGAGCCCTTCCGACGTCCAAGTGCATAACAACCTAGTGTTACGAGCCTGACCGCAACAAAGTAAAGCCCTGAGAAAGTTGATAATGATGATGAATTCATAGACCGTCCCAGCCGCCGAAGGTAGCTATGCGGCATGCAGCCGGCTCCACCGCGCCCGCTAGGCCCGTTTGAGCCTAAGCGAGGCAGTTGGATCTTAGCCTACTCTCTATCTATTCTGCATACCTCTATATCTCTCTTAGCGCTGCGGCTTCCCGTAGTGCCAGGTACCTCCGTAAACTATTCCGTCTTCCTCCTGTGTTAATCATCATGCTGTAAGTATACTGTCGCTCTAAATTGCCCAAGGAGCTTAGTTGCCATTATAAATCTTACTACTACTAGAGCTATATTACGCTAGCTTAGTAGCTTCCTTAGGTTCGTCGTCTAGCGTCTCCACCCCCTCTCGTCCGGTATGCGAAAGCTAAGCCTTAGCTCGTCGAACTTGCTATACGAATATAGCACGTAGCTAATCGTATATAGTCTACGCCCGTAGTCGCACTTACTAGATTCTATACCTAGTACCTTCCTCTAATAAAGAAAGTGCCGTAGGCCAGTCTTACTAGTTCTTATTTATATAATTAGCGAGCCTAGCGTCCTTAGTATGCTACGATAGAGCTCGAGTAACTTTCTTATCCACTTAGGCGCTGCTTTAAAGAGCTACCGGCCTCGTTCGCTATCGCGCTAGGTCTATTTCTATTTATCGATTACTACCTAGTTAATAACTTACTTAAGTACTACTACTAGGCTTGTTTATATATAGCCTTACGTTCTATACTCTATAGCGTAGCCTACCCGGACTACCGCTTTCGCGAGTTTATTAGCCTCTTCGTTGCCCGGCACTCCCTAGTATACAAGGATCTAGTAGAAGCCTATAGATATATCCTTATATTAGAGCCTATTAGCTTCGCGACGATAGAGCTTAATAGATATTACCTAGACTACTTACTAGGTATTATAAGTATACGTAGCGCTATTTAATTATTAGTAAAGATAACTATCTTTTACTTACTATAAACTATCTTAGCTCCTATAAGCTCGAGGGCTATTATTATACTCTAGAGCTTCGTAATTGTGATGGTTCAACCCTAGGGTGTGCGCTAAAGGATTGAATTCGTCTACACGAAGGTCAAGCTGAGGAGGAAAGAACACGCGTCCTTAGCGACTCTATATAACCGAACGCTAGCGCTACACGTGACCGCTTACGGCCGAGGATTCCTTCGAGGCTTTCTTTATCACTAGGCTTCTAGACTATAACAGTAATAAAGACTATTATAGTCTTTATAGTACCTATATGCTTCGTACGACTCGTTTTTACGGTAGGAGCTATCGTAGCTACACCGATATAGCCGTCTATTACGCTACCGTTAGTATAGATAGCTAGCGCCTCCGTTTCTTCTCTAGTCCGGTCGAGCTAATATATCGCTAGCTCGCGTGAGTTTACTATGCACACGTCAGCCGGCTTCTGCCATGGGGGGAATAAGTGTGGCAGCCTCTGCTCAATGTTCTCGCAGAGCTCCACGCAACCCACCAAGCCGTGGAGCTGATGCATGGCACGTGGTCGACCGCGATGGTGGCTGAATATCCAGAAGCAGCCAAGGTGTTGGAACTTTCGTGTATTTAAGGTTCAGTAGCGTGGCTTGGCCGTAGCAGGTATAAAAGGGGCCCCGCCCGCCTGCCACGGCTCATCACCAAGAATCTCATTTCACCACCAAATCCAACACAAGGTAAAGCACGCCATCTAACGTACTTCACAAGCGAGTGGGTCACCCCAACCAAATCTTACACTCATTAAGATATAAACCACTATGTCGCAACAACAACAACTCACTTCAGTGAATGAACCGGAATCCCAATGTAGTGTAGCGTAGAGTAGCGCTCCTTGTCCCTACGGTCTGCTGAGGCCGAGGGGGTGTATGAATCATCATTATCATCATCAGGAGTGCCCTTAGTAAAGGGCACACCTAAGGATGCCCTCAAATAGGAGCGCACTAGATTGTCATCTCTTTCGTAGTGTATATAACCACGCTCCCTAGATAACATCTTGACATTCGTGGTCAACTCAAAGTAGTAATCGAGACATTGCTGGTAACAAGGTCTTCACACACGTGCTGTGCATCGCTCCCACTGATTGTGCTCACTCTCAACCTTCCTTTTGTTACACTCGAGGTAAATCCAACGGTTTTAACGCCTACTAAGCGATTCCGAAGCTTAGTGGAAGAGACCCGCCGTTACAGCGGGTTTTTCTCGTTTTTATTTGGAGGGAAAAATGAGCTCAACCACCTCCGTCATATGTCATTGGATAGTATATCAGCTTAGTCATTCATTCTGAGACGTCTCGGGGATCAACACCACGAGCGCCTCAGCAACGACGCAATCAAGTCATTCATTCATCGATTCCGACCGATCATGCGCGAATTCCATCAGAAATTAAGCGGTATTATCACACAAATGCTGGAATCGTGCTTTTATATGAGTAGCTTCTAAAAGGCAATCTGGCCCAGCTTTCTTCTTCGTTCATTTCTGTTGGAACAAGTGATGTGACAGCTTATTCAGTAGTAAAGAGTTGGATTGGCATGAGTTGGCATAAAGAGGAAGAGGGTTGGTGACCCGACCGCCTCTTATACAAGTGATTGTAGCTAAGCGAAGTGGTGTGATAATAAGGAGACCTTGAAACACGTGACATCCAACACAAATACACGTGATTGATCTAACAATTTCTAATACCCTTTCCTGAAACGCGTGTCGAATGCTTCGAAGCAAACCTTCAACATGCGTTGGACGTCCGGGATTAACAACTCTGCTGTTACGGGCTTAAAAAGTCCGTTCCTTTTCGATGCCTCCACACTCTCAAATTCCTATTTTCTATCTCCTCTCAATTTTAACTCATTTGTGCGATTTATATATTTGTATCCTGCGGGTCCTCACTGTTCTCCTAACAAGATATGAATATTATTTCCTTTTCCTCGCAACTGAGACTCTTATACTCCACACGTTCTTGAACTAAATTCCATAATTTGGCTCTGGTCTCAACACGAATTTAACTAATCAACTGGAAACGTCTCTGTAGGGGGGTGTAGTACACCGAAGCCAGCGGTGAAAAGCATGGCTCCCTCATGCCTCAAAATCTCCACGTTGCACCACGGATCGTGCGCCGAGGTCGTGGGGAACGAAACATTGCCCTTGCCGACCCAGACATCCTGGAACTCGAAACCCATCAGAATCGGGATCAGCTCCCTGAGCGACGGCGGCGCGCCGGCGATGGGCGACGGCACGACACGCAGGCACAGCGTCCGCTTCCGGGCCTTCAGCTCGGGGACGTCGGACGGGGCGACGAGGTTCTCCGGGATGAATTCGCCGGTGGCGAGCCGATGGCCGGCGGGCCGCTCGATGGAGCCGGTGACCAGGCGCCCGCCCGTGGCGAAGGTAATGTCGGTCTTGCCGAAGACCTTGGGGAAGCCAAAGACCTCGCGGCCGGCGAAGATGGCTGCCTCGTTGTCAAGGGCGAGGAAGAGCGCGTAGTCGAACTTTTCGCCCTTATAGGTCACCTCGACGAACTGCAGGAACTCCTTATAGCTGCCGACACTGCTCATCCCATAGTCGATAAACCACGTCGTCATCAGCGGCTCGGACTCGAGCTCGAGGACATCTGGGATAAGGTGTTGGACGCTCGCTAGGGTGACCCGGTAGGCGATGGAGATGATCGTGATTTTGGAGAACTTGTTGGGATTATTGGAGTAGGGTGGAGAGAACGATGGAATGGCGTTGTCCTTGATGGAGAGGGTGCCGAACGACATTGTGAGTAGGTGATTCTCTGTGGCGAATCCTTATTCTTAGAGACGGGGATTGAATACCTCTATACCGTCTATATAAATATTCCTCTATCCTTACGGAAAGTATGAGCACCGAGACTCCGGCAGAAATGCATTTGTGGGATTACCGGTAGCCGATAGCCGCAAACCCGAGCTCTCGGCCCGGAATGGAAGCAAGCAGCCTCATCCGTTCAAATAACTAGCATTGTCATTGGTCCAGTGGCACCCGGAAGCATTCCTCTTCCGGACCTCCCTACCACAACCCCACCCCGCACGGTCCCATAACAAGAAATTTCTGACCAGACCATTTTCCAGCAGACAAAACTCACACAAATAAAACGACTTGAGTTACTGAACGTTAGAATCGTCACCAGTGCTGTGGGTATCTCCGGGTTAGTACTATGCTTAGGACAACGTATAACATGCCTGACTAAGCAGCGGGTTGGAAGAGAGGTAAAAACAATGAGATAGTACGCCGATTGCCTATTTTCAACGTTGCAAATCCTAGCCCAGTAAGTTTACCGCTCACACTCTATCCCTCGGCCCGCCGGAGCGTGATAATAAGCTGAGGGAGTAGGCCGTATAGGTAACCGATACTCGATAGCCGAAACGCATGAGGGAGTAGCTTGCAGCCGACACCGATGACCACATAGTACTTGGCCGATTAATCGCCTATTTATTCTAGTGACTTGAAAGATACCTACTAATGTCTAGTCAGCGCCGTCATACGTCCTCCACTGGGTGCGTCTAAACGCGTAGTCCGCCTTTCCCAGTCTTTGGATGTTTGCTGATCCCTGGAGAAGCCAGTCACAAATTGATGCAGATACAGCGGATACCGGCTCGGCCCGCCGCTGGAAGCACATCACGGATGGACAAAATCCCGGTTCCGACGAAGAATTATAGCGCACCCCTGTTCCAATCTATATGTCGAAAATAAGAAGGAGTAGGTATATATATAAAGCCACTTCCCCGTCAGCGCCAGCATATTCATCCCTCACACTTCCGTCCTCCTCACCAGAAGAGCAAGCCCATCACCTGCAAACAAGCTTATTCTCTCTCTCTCTCCCCCACTCCCCTCCAAACAAAATGCCCCCCACAATGCAAGCCCAGCGCTTCGAAGGCCTCACCAACCCCGGTGGCCTGCACCTCCGCACCATCCCCATCCCCGAGCCGGGCCCGCATGAAGCGCTCATCCGGGTCGAAGCGGCCGGGCTGTGCCACTCGGACACGACGCTCCTCACGGGCGGCTCGGGCGGCGCGGGCGCGCAGTGGTCGCGCGCGCCGCCGCTGACGCTGGGGCACGAGGTGGCGGGCACGGTGGTGAAGCTCGGAGACGGAGAGGAGGCGGCGGCGGGGGACGGCATCCGCGTCGGCGACGCCGTCGCCGTCGCCAACATCTGCCACCCCCTCGAGTACGCCGACTACACCAAGGCCATCGGCCTGGGGTTCGATGGCGGGTACGCGCAGTACGCGCTCGCACCCCGCGCCCTGCTGACCAGGCTGCCGGACGGCGTCGGCTTCGCCCAGGCGGCTGCCGCGACGGACTCGATCACGACCGCATATCATGCGGTCGTGGCGGAGGGGCGTGTGCGCGAGGGGATGGCGGTCGCGGTGGTCGGGCTGGGCGGGCTGGGACTGAATGGCGTGGCGGTGGCGTCGTTGAAGGGGGCGAGAGTGTATGGGGTGGATGTTGAGGAGGGGAAGTTCGAAGACGCGAGGAGGGCCGGCGCGGTGGAGTGCGTGCGGGACATTGCGAAGCTGGACGATGTGGTGCTGGATGTGGTGCTGGATTTCGTGGGCAAGTCGGCGACCGTGGCGGCGGCTGTGACGGCCGTAAGGCCAGGAGGGCGCGTGGTGTTGGTTGGGCTGGGCGCCGCGGTCGCAGAAGTACCGGTCGTGCAGTTCGTGATGCGGGGGATTGCGCTGCAGGGGTCTATCGGTGCGAGTAAAGAGGAGCTGGTGGAGGTGCTGAAGTTGATTGCGGCGGGCAAGTTGACGCCCAAGTTGACGGAAATCCCATTTGTGGACGTGGAGAAGGGATTGAGGGCGCTTGATGGCAATCAAGTGTCCGGTCGTTTGTTTACTTGTCCTAATAAGACCTCTGTGTCTTCAGATAGCGTTCAAGGGTAACGGTGGGTGGTGTGGGGGGAGCCTTCACCAAGAGAGTGCCGGGTGAGATTCAGACGTAGAAGTAAAGTAGATCTGAGGCTCGATTCCTGGACATTTCGGTGCGAAATACCATGGTTCCACATCAAGTATTTTGCGAGCGTGCTGCCCAAGTGTTGGTGCCGAGTGACACAGCGAAGTCGGGCCTGCGTAGAACTCACAAGATCCCAAGTTTCAGTAACCACACTAGGGTATCTTGTGAATTTGATTTTAGTATAAGAACGCGCCGAACCTAACACCGCGGTTAGGGGAATAGGTACCCTATTCCTTACTAAAACGGCGGGTCTTAGCGCTTTTCGCTTAGGAATTAGGTACCTTATTCTCGTCGCGAAATTTTAAATTTACTTAGATAAGACTAGTAGAAGCCTAAGCTATTCTTTATAAGTAAAAAATATATAAATACTATCTTCTTATTACAAGAGGCTAAGCCGGCTATAATATCTATAATAAGAATATTTACTTTTCTATATAATAGTTATATAAAAGCTTAGTTTAAAAGCTAAATACGGTCTTCTCTAATAGAAGAAATTAGTAGTATATTACTATATATTCTCTTAGTTCATACTTCTATATGATATACTATAGCTTACTCCGGGCGCGCCGAAAATCCGACGGACGCTGCTCCCCAGCGTCGCCGGCCCGCAGCGCGAGTTTGAGCGCGATCAGCCGTAGGAACCTAATTGCTCTCTACCCCGGTCGCGCACGGGCCCACTATCTATTTTATTGCTTCGTACGTTAAAAGCAATACTCCCTCTAGGTTAGGCCGTGGCCGTGCTGGACGTGGCCATGGACGCCGTGTCGAGCGAAGCCATGAGAGTCGTACTGGCAGAAGGCAGTAGGGGAGGCATGGCAAAGAAAATAATACAGGATGACATAATACTAGAAGATACGAGAAATTCCTTGCATTTTGCCTTGAAAAAGCGTAGCGTCTCGCCCCACATGGCCCGAACTTTGACAAATGAAATGGCTCCGACCACAGTACACCTGCGATCTTCGGACACTAGCTCCGGTTGCGCTAGTCTGCAACCTTAACTGTATTGCACCAGGATCAAAGCATAATGTTGAGCGTGGAGCGAAAATAGAAGAATAGTCTTTAGAGTATATTTGCTGAGCTACGTAGCGTTTGGACGAGAAGGCACGAAGGCCGACAAGCTCGGGGGCAGCGCCAACCGGGTTCCTCCGCTCACTCGCAAGGCTCGAGCAGCCGCTTCTCCCACACACGCGTGCCCGGCGGCGCGGGGGCCTTGACGGGCTCCAGCGGCCGGGTCTGGTCGAAGTGAACGGCGCCGTAGCGCAGATAGGCTGCGAAGGTGCCGGGGGCGCAGTCGCGGCCGTCGTTTTCGGGGTCGTCGAGAATGTCGGCCAGGCTGGACTCGAGCGCGTCGGCCGGGCCGTGGCACATCTTCATCAGCAGCGAGCCCGCCAGCAGCTCCTGGACAAAGCGGAGGGCGCGATGCCACTGCGGCGAGCGCTCGGCCTCGGGCACGTCGTAGCGCTCCGTCAGCAGGGCGAACTGGGCGGTGCCGCTGAAGCCGGTTGCGACCTGGTACTGCCACATCTCGCGCAGGGCGGGCAGCATGAGGATGCGGCGCTCGAAGCAGTCGCGGCCGTCGAAGCCGTCGTCCGGGTCGTGCAGGTCGCGCATGCGCTCGAGGCAGAGCACCTGGGCGCCGTAATCCATGATGGCCTCGGCCCCGACCGTCAGCTCGTGGCAGTTGATGTCCTCGGTCGGGGTGCGGTACGGCCTCAGGTGGCGCAGCAGCGGGTGGCGGCAGAAGCCGGTGGCCTCGGTGGCGTCCTTCCACAGCTCGAGGTAGACGCGGTGCCAGCGCTCGACGACGGCGCTGCCGCGCGTGGCCACCAGGAACGGGTTGATGACCGAGTCCTCGTCGGGGCGGCAGGGGTACGACAGCGCCGCGAGCTCGTAACTGTTGCCCCCGTCCTCGAGCACGGCCCAGAGGTCGTCCAGATGGCGCAGCAGCAGCGTGCCGACGTCGATCCACGCCCCGCCGTACAGCTGCAGCAGCGGAAGCCGCACCAGGTCCGCCTTGTGCGTGGCCACGTAGCGCCCGCTCATGGTGCCCGCGTTGAAGGCGTCGGGCAGCAGCTCCGCCGGCACGAAGCGCGAGACGCTGGCCGCAGAGCCCGGTACGTGATCGAGCACCCGCACCGTCCATGCCTGGCCAAGCCGCCGGACCCAGCCGACGACGTTGCGCTTGGTCCAGCCGGGCATGTTGTCGAAGCCGCTGTGCCAGAAGGCCCACACGTTCTTCTGGCTGTCCGTTACCGGCGGGCACGCCCGCACCGCGGCCATGATCTCCTCATCGCTGCGCGTGTCGATCGGTCTGGCCGCCATCGTCATGCCCTCGGGGATCGGGAATTTCGGTGCCTCCATCGTGAAGGCACGAGTGATGGTCTGGGTTTCGCTGGGGAAGATGTATGAGTCGCGACTGGCTGGGAAGGGGGGATCAGGATGCAGTCCTATCAAACAGGCAGGCAGGCCTAAATACACCGTCGGCCAGGCGGCTACACCATCCAGACCGCCTGGCGCTGCGTCTGTCGGCGCATTAATCGCCGTTGCAAGCCCTGCGCCATGCGCTCAGGGATACGTAGCGAGGAGAATGGTACCACGTAAGGTGCCTCACGGGGCTGACTCGGAGCATCAGCCTAGCTTTGCTTATTGACTACGTAGTACAACTGCGGATCGGGCTTCATGCGAATAGTCCCATGTCTGGTGCCTGGCGCGGTGCTGGCGAGAATGGACCAGGAAAGGTAACTTAAAACCCTCCATGTAATGATACAGTGGACTTTGCTCACCGCAGCCACCTCACACTTGGCCTGTATTCACCGTATTTAAGAACTTTCGTGAGCCATACCTGACCGTCCTCATCTATCCGCATCCATAATGGGTTCAGTCGGCCCCTCACGCTCCACTTTCACCATCAAGCCCATTGATCATGGCCCGGGCAAGAAGTGCAATGTCCGTCGCCGTCTTCCCCCTCCCACCATCGCTGCTAACGTTCGCACTTCCAGTTCGGCGCTGAGATCACCGGCCTAGACCTCAGAAATGTCACCGACCAGGACTTGGAAACGCTCCGTGACGCTATCTGGAGGCACAAGGTCGTCGTCGTCAAGGGCCAGCATGAACTGCAGCCTCTGCGCAATTGGGAGCTCCTCGAGCGCCTCGATCCCGACGCTCCTCGCCTGACCCACGAAGAGTTCGGCACCATGTTCCATCCAACTGGCGAGGGAATCATCGTGCGCGCCCCACCAATCGCCTTTCTTGTCTCTCGCTCGAGGAAGGGCTAACGATCCAACCTGCAGGAAAGGCTCAGGCTCGCCACGCTGCCCAACGCCGGCCTCTTGCACTTGATGGGCAAGGGCTACCAAGGCGACGACCACTACGGCATCAAGGGCTTGGACATCGGGGAGGCCTACTCCTTCGACTATTACGCCAAGCCCTTGTCCACCGAGGACTTCATGAAGGGACACACGCGCTTCCAGTCGTGGCACATCGATGGGCCGTGTTACAAGATGGACCCCCCCATGTATAGCTCCTTCCGCACCATCAAGCTCCCCGGCGGCTCCGCCGGCGAATCCGCCCCGAAGCAGCAGGTTGACTGGGCCGACGGCTCCGGCCTGAGCTTGGAGGTCAGCCCGGGCCGCACCGCTTTCGTCAGCTCCACCCAGCTCTACGACCTGCTCAGCGACGACGAGAAGCGCATGGCCGACCACAGCTGGTTCGAGTACATGTACTACCCTTACCAGTGGATAAAGGACACGCATGGCAACCCCAACGGCTTAGGTGTCGCCGACGAGGGGCGCGAGCTGTCCGACGAGGA